>OU744319.1:61627117-61715433 GCA_916610145.1 Eristalis arbustorum | reverse complement strand
CCTGCTGTCCACAAAGTGCTTCGCCGAAGCATTTAATGGACACTGGCTGCTGTCCAGAAAGTGCTTCGGCGAAGCATTTAATGGACACTAGCTGCTGTCCAGAAAGTCCTTCGCCGAAGCAATTAATGGACACTAGCTGCTGTCCAGAAAGTCCTTCGCCGAAGCATTTAATGGACACTAGCTGCTGTCCAGAAAGTCCTTCGCCGAAGCATTTAATGGACACTAGCTGATGTCTAGAAAGTCCTTCGCCGAAGCATTTAATGGACACTAGCTGCTGTCCAGAAAGTCCTTCGCCGAAGCATTTAATGGACACTAGCTGCTGTCCAGAAAGTCCTTCGCCGAAGCATTTAATGGACACTAGCTGCTGTCCAGAAAGTCCTTCGCCGAAGCATTAAATGGACACTAGCTGATGTCTAGAAAGTCCTTCGCCGAAGCATTTAATGGACACTAGCTGCTGTCCAGAAAGTCCTTCGCCGAAGCATTAAATGGACACTAGCTGCTGTCCAGAAAGTCCTTCGCCGAAGCAATTAATGGACACTAGCTGCTGTCCAGAAAGTCCTTCGCCGAAGCATTTAATGGACACTAGCTGCTGTCCAGAAAGTCCTTCGCCGAAGCATTTAATGGACACTAGCTGATGTCCAGAAAGTCCTTCGCCGAAGCATTTAATGGACACTAGCTGCTGTCCAGAAAGTGCTTCGGCGAAGCATTTAATGGACACTAGCTGCTGTCCAGAAAGTCCTTCGCCGAAGCATTAAATGGACACTAGCTGCTGTCCAGAAAGTCCTTCGCCGAAGCATTAAATGGACACTAGCTGCTGTCCAGAAAGTCCTTCGCCGAAGCATTTAATGGACACTAGCTGCTGTCCAGAAAGTCCCTTCGGCCGAAGCATTTAATGGACACTAGCTGCTGTCCAGAAAGTCCTTCGCCGAAGCATTAAATGGACACTAGCTGATGTCCAGAAAGTCCTTCGCCGAAGCATTTAATGGACACTAGCTGCTGTCCAGAAAGTCCTTCGCCGAAGCATTAAATGGACACTAGCTGCTGTCCAGAAAGTCCTTCGCCGAAGCATTTAATGGACACTAGCTGCTGTCCAGAAAGTCCTTCGCCGAAGCATTTAAATGGACACTAGCTGATGTCCAGAAAGTCCTTCGCCGAAGCATTTAATGGACACTAGCTGCTGTCCAGAAAGTGCTTCGGCGAAGCAATTTAATGGACACTAGCTGCTGTCCACGAAAGTGCTTCGCCGAAGCATTTAATGGACACTAGGCTGCTGTCCAGAAGTCCTTCGCGCGAAGCATTAAATGGACACTAGCTGCTGTCCAGAAAGTCCTTCGCCGAAGCATTTAATGGACACTAGCTGATGTCCTAGCAAAGTGCTTCGCCGAAGCAATTAATGGACACTAAGCTGCTGTCCAGAAAGTCCTTCGCCCGAAGCATTTAATGGACACATGGCTGCTGTCCAGAAAGTCCTTCGCCGAAGCATTTAAATGGACACTAGCTGCTGTCCAGAAAGTCCTTCGCCGAAGCATTAAATGGACACTAGCTGCTGTCCAGAAAGTCCTTCGCCGAAGCATTTAATGGACACTGGCTGCTGTCCAGAAAGTCCTTCGGCGAAGCATTAAATGGACACTAGCTGCTGTCCAGAAAGTCCTTCGCCGAAGCATTTAATGGACACTAGCTGATGTCCACAAAGTGCTTCGCCGAAGCAATTAATGGACACTAGCTGCTGTCCAGAAAGTCCTTCGCCGAAGCATTAAATGGACACTAGCTGCTGTCCAGAAAGTCTTCGGCCGAAGCATTCTAATGGACACTAGCTGCTGTCCAGAAAGCCCTTCGCGAAGCATTAAATGGACACTAGCTGCTGTCCAGAAAGTCCTTCGCCGAAGCATAATGGGACACTAGGCTGACTGTCCCAGAAAGTCCCTTCGCCGAAGCATTAAATGGACACTAGCTGCTGTCCAGAAAGTCCTTTCGCCGAAGCATTTAATGGACACTAGCTGCTGTCCAGAAAGTGCTTCGCCGAAGCATTTAATGGACACTAGCTGCTGTCCAGAAAGTCGCTTCGCCGAAGCATTAAATGGGACACTAGCTGCTGTCCAGAAAGTCCTTCGGCCGAAGCATTAAATGGACACTAGCTGCTGTCCAGAAAGTCCTTCGCCGAAGCATTTAATGGACACTAGCTGCTGTCCACAAAGTGCTTCGCCGAAGCATTAATGGACACTAGGCTGCTGTCCAGAAAGTCTCTTCGGCGAAGCATTTAATGGACACTAGCTGCTGTCCACGAAAGTCGCTTCGCCGAAGCAATTAATGGGACACTAGCTGCTGTCCAGAAAGTGCTTCGCCGAAGCATTAAATGGACACTAGCTGCTGTCCAGAAAGTCCTTCGCCGAAGCATTTAATGGACACTAGCTGCTGTCCACAAAGTGCTTCGCCGAAGCAATTAATGGACACTAGCTGCTGTCCAGAAAGTCCTTCGCCGAAGCATTTAATGGACACTAGCTGCTGTCCAGAAAGTGCTTCGCCGAAGCATTTAATGGACACTAGCTGCTGTCCAGAAAGTCCTTCGCCGAAGCATTTAATGGACACTAGCTGCTGTCCACAAAGTGCTTCGCCGAAGCATTTAATGGACACTGGCTGCTGTCCAGAAAGTGCTTCGGCGAAGCATTTAATGGACACTAGCTGCTGTCCACAAAGTGCTTCGCCGAAGCATTTAATGGACACTAGCTGCTGTCCAGAAAGTGCTTCGCCGAAGCATTAAATGGACACTAGCTGCTGTCCAGAAAGTCCTTCGCCGAAGCATTTAAATGGACACTAGCTGCTGTCCAGAAAGTCCTTCGCCGAAGCATTTAAATGGACACTAGCTGCTGTCCAAAAAGTGCTTCGCCGAAGCATTTAATGGACACTAGCTGCTGTCCACAAAGTGCTTCGCCGAAGCATTTAATGGACACTAGCTGCTGTCCAGAAAGTGCTTCGGCGAAGCATTTAATGGACACTAGCTGCTGTCCACAAAGTGCTTCGCCGAAGCATTTAATGGACACTAGCTGCTGTCCAGAAAGTGCTTCGGCGAAGCATTTAATGGACACTAGCTGCTGTCCCAGAAAGTCGCTTCGGCCGAAGCATTTAATGGACACTAGCTGCTGTCCACAGAAAGTCCTTCGCCGAAGCATTAAATGGACACTAGCTGCTGTCCAGAAAGTGCTTACGCCGAAGCATTTAAATGGACACTAGCTGCTGTCCCAGAAAGTCCTTCGCCGAAGCATTTAATGGACACTAGCTGCTGTCCAGAAAAGTCGCTTCGGCCGAAGCATTTAATGGACACTAGCTGCTGTCCAGAAAGTCGCTTCGCCGAAGCATTTAATGGACACTAGCTGCTGTCCAGAAAGTGCTTCGCCGAAGCATTTAATGGACACTAGCTGCTGTCCAGAAAGTGCTTCGCCGAAGCATTTAATGGACACTGAGCTGCTGTCCAGAAAGTGCTTCGGCCGAAGCATTTAATGGACACTAGCTGCTGTCCAGAAAGTCCTTCGCCGAAGCATTTAATGGACACTAGCTGCTGTCCACAAAGTGCTTCGCCGAAGCATTTAATGGACACTAGCTGCTGTCCAGAAAGTCCTTCGCCGAAGCATTTAATGGACACTAGCTGCTGTCCACAAAGTGCTTCGCCGAAGCATTTAATGGACACTAGCTGCTGTCCAGAAAGTGCTTCGGCGAAGCATTTAATGGACACTAGCTGCTGTCCACAAAGTGCTTCGCCGAAGCATTTAATGGACACTGGCTGCTGTCCAGAAAGTGCTTCGGCGAAGCATTTAATGGACACTAGCTGCTGTCCAGAAAGTCCTCGCCGAAGCATTTAAATGGACAGCTGCTGTCAGAAAGTGCTTCGCCGAAGCATTTAATGGACACTAGCTGCTGTCCACAAAGTGCTCGGAAGCATTTAATGGACAAGGCTGCTGTCCACAAAGTGCTTCGCCGAAGCAATTAATGGACACTAGCTGCTGTCCAGAAAGTCCTTCGCCGAAGCATTAAATGGACACTAGCTGCTGTCCAGAAAGTCCTTCGCCGAAGCATTTAATGGACACTAGCTGCTGTCCAGAAAGTGCTTCGGCGAAGCATTTAATGGACACTAGCTGCTGTCCACAAAGTGCTTCGCCGAAGCATTTAATGGACACTGGCTGCTGTCCAGAAAAGTGCTTCGGCCGAAGGCAATTTAATGGACACTAGCTGCTGTCCAGAAAGTCCTTCGCCGAAGCATTTAATGGACACTAGCTGCTGTCCAGAAAGTCCTTCGCCGAAGCATTAAATGGACACTAGCTGCTGTCCAGAAAGTCCTTCGCCGAAGCATTTAATGGACACTAGCTGCTGTCCACAAAGTGCTTCGCCGAAGCATTTAATGGACACTAGCTGCTGTCCAGAAAGTGCTTCGGCGAAGCATTTAATGGACACTAGCTGCTGTCCAGAAAGTCCTTCGCCGAAGCATTTAATGGACACTGGCTGCTGTCCAGAAAGTGCCTTCGGCGAAGCATTTAATGGACACTAGCTGCTGTCCACAAAGTGCTTCGCCGAAGCATTTAATGGACACTGGCTGCTGTCCAGAAAGTGCTTCGCCGAAGCAATTAATGGACACTAGCTGCTGTCCAGAAAGTCCTTCGCCGAAGCATTAAATGGACACTAGCTGCTGTCCAGAAAGTCCTTCGCCGAAGCATTAAATGGACACTAGCTGCTGTCCAGAAAGTCCTTCGCCGAAGCATTTAATGGACACTAGCTGCTGTCCACAAAGTGCTTCGCCGAAGCATTTAATGGACACTGGCTGCTGTCCAGAAAGTGCTTCGCCGAAGCATTTAATGGACACTAGCTGCTGTCCACAAAGTCCTTCGCCGAAGCATTTAATGGACACTAGCTGCTGTCCAGAAAGTGCTTCGGCGAAGCATTAAATGGACACTAGCTGCTGTCCACAAAGTCCTTCGCCGAAGCATTTAATGGACACTAGCTGCTGTCCAGAAAGTGCTTCGCCGAAGCATTTAATGGACACTGGCTGCTGTCCAGAAAGTCCTTCGGCGAAGCATTAAATGGACACTAGCTGCTGTCCAGAAAGTCCTTCGCCGAAGCATTAAATGGACACTAGCTGCTGTCCAGAAAGTCCTTCGCCGAAGCATTTAATGGACACTGGCTGCTGTCCAGAAAGTGCTTCGCCGAAGCAATTAATGGACACTAGCTGCTGTCCAGAAAGTCCTTCGCGGAAGCATTTAATGGACACTAGCTGCTGTTCACAAAGTGCTTCGCCGAAGCATTTAATGGACACTGGCTGCTGTCCAGAAAGTCCTTCGCCGAAGCATTAAATGGACAGTAGCTGCTGTCCAGAGAGTCCTTCGCCGAAACATTTAATGGACACTAGCTGCTGTCCACAAAGTGCTTCGCCGAAGCAATTAATGGACACTAGCTGCTGTCCAGAAAGTCCTTCGCCGAAGCATTAAATGGACACTAGCTGCTGTCCAGAAAGTCCTTCGCCGAAGCATTAAATGGACACTAGCTGCTGTCCAGAAAGTCCTTCGCCGAAGCATTTAATGGACACTAGCTGCTGTTCACAAAGTGCTTCGCCGAAGCAATTAATGGACACTGGCTGCTGTCCAGAAAGTCCTTCGCCGAAGCATTAAATGGACAGTAGCTGCTGTCCAGAGAGTCCTTCGCCGAAACATTTAATGGACACTAGCTGCTGTCCACAAAGTGCTTCGCCGAAGCATTAAATGGACACTAGCTGCTGTCCAGAAAGTCCTTCGCCGAAGCATTTAATTGCCGTTTACATGCATTTGTTGTGCAGAGAGTTTTGCCATCAAAATGCTGACCATAAGACACCTCAACCAAATTTACAAAGAACAAGATCGTAAACCAACACGTCACAACCAATCAAATGCAAATTCTCCTCAGAAACATTCATAAGCCGACGAGCGCCTATCAAAAACCGCGAGCCAGGAGTAAGATCTCTGAAGCATTCCTACGTCTTTCAAGCCCTCCAGCCAATCAGCGTGCGAGCTCTCAGCACTTTAGATGAGTGAGGCTGACATGCACAAACTTGTCAAAGATTCACCGCTATGCAATTTATTGCGCAGGGTTCTGATTGGTCAGGTCTATTTCTAGATCCAGAGATGGCGACAAGAAGCTCTGTTGCTTGAGAGGTGTGAGTGAGATCGCAATGCATATGCATGGAGAGACATATGCATCAGAAGTGGAAGAATGAGTGGCGCCAAAAATGATAATTCCATTTTTCGTATAAATTGCTCGCGAAATTTCTGAAATTAATTATCGAATGAACGGGAACGCATGATTAATTGAATGATAATTAATTGAATCAATAGTTGATTTTTTTTTTGCAACTCAGCAGAGGGAACTTTTGGAAATGGGCTCGGCTGTGACTGAGCTCTTAGCTCTTTGGGACTGACCTCTGCTGTGACTGAGCTCTGGGCTCGGCTGTGACTGAGCACTGGGCTCTGTTGGAACTAGACTCTGTTGGCACTTGGCTCTGCTGTGACTGCGCTCTTGGCTCAAGGGTCTGGTGGGACTGGGCTTTGCTGTGACTGAGCTCTGGGCTCGGCTGTGACTGAGCTCTTAGCTCTTTGGGACTGACCTCTGCTGTGACTGAGCTCTGGGCTCGGCTGTGACTGAGCACTGGGCTCTGTTGGAACTAGACTCTGTTGGCACTTGGCTCTGTTGTGACTGCGCTCTTGGCTCAAGGGTCTGGTGGGACTGGGCTTTGCTGTGACTGAGCTCTGGGCTCTGCTGTGACTGCGCTCTGGGCTCTGTTGGAACTGGACTCTGCTGTGAATGAGCTCTGGCACTAGCTACTCTCCAGAAAGTCCTTCGCCGAAGCATTTAATGCACACAACCTACTGCCAGCCCATTACATCGGTTATTTGAATTGTGCAGCGTTTGTCGATGCATCAATCTAATCCCTTCCACTGTTTGCAAGTGCAGTGTGCACACAAGCGAGAGCAGAAATCTGCATATTTCAACCACTATTCGATTACGGGATACCTTTCAGACAGCCCATCAATCATGGGCTTCAACTCACGATGAGGAGCAGACAATTATGGACAGAGTCTTCTGAGCTGTACTCAATCGAAAATATTCATCTCCTCCGGGCATATCTGCTCGCTGATGGTATCCAAAACCAACATTCAAAGTCCCACATCCAATTTAATGTGTGTTCTCTGTCAAGGCACACACAACACAGGCCGCACGGTAATCTTTCCATCGGCCTTCTCTATTTGCCTTCACTTATGACGTATTATTTCCAGAAATACAAAACAAACATAACCACCCATGAGGATAATCGACAATTCGGGTAATTAAATCAATTTCGAATCTCCCTCTTAGCTGGCTTTGCATTGTCGCTTTCTCTGTGGCGCACGTACGCCCATCGTGGCCAGACAGACAGACTAAAGTGTATCCACTCAACGACAACGAGTGTGCATGTGTGCGGCGATAGTGTCTGAGGGATAGAATCTAATTTAATTTAAACTGAAATTGACATTCGTCTCAAGTTGAAAGGCTCTCGTTTCACTCATTCTCGGCTAAAGGGGGCCCCGAATCGATATGTTATTCGAAGATGAATACAATTTTCAATTAAAAACGGCATCCTCTTCCAAGGGATTACCAAGTGGTGTGTGCATGGTTGACTCTATCCGGAAAATGCTTAAGAAATCGTATTCATACAGCCAGACCAGGCGAATGGTACGCAAACAGTCGAGACACTTTACCGGAAGATTTAATTAATCACATCGAAGGTACTGGGGGTACTCGTGTATGGGCTTTTAAGCGCCCCCTGAGTCAAGACGGAGCACCGGACGATGTTGTGGGGGCAGGTAGGTCCGGTGTCCGTTGGTCGAAAGGGCTGGTGGATTGCTGTGAGCCTGAGGGAGTGTGAGATCATTTCATATTGGAGCTTGCGTTAAAATTGAGTCACTAGGCTGCACGGCGGAAATATGGCTTACAAGTCAAGGGTAGGGTGCCATATTCTACAAAATATTGAATCGACAGGCCTAATGTGTGCTAGATCCTCCCTTCTATGGCTTATTGCGATGAAAGGTATTTTATTTAAGATAGATAGTTGGGGTGGCCCTTGCGCTTTGTGGGTATGTACCCCAATCCACTGGAACCGCGACGTCGTAGGCTCGATCCCTGGTCTGTGCGACGAAAATAATGTTCACTGTCCCACGTCTTTCCAATCGCTGAAAATGCTCAGAGAGTATTCCTGTCTAAACTTGGCCGTTCAGACCTCATGCCGTAGATGGGTCTCCTCCGCTCGTGAGACAACAATATCATGCACAAGGCTAGAGTTTGCTGAGAAGCTAGACCCTTGCCTTCAGTGCATCAACCACGACTATTAGTCCATGTTGTCTGAAAAAAATTCTTACTTGGATCTCAGGTTTACCTCGGGATGTGAGACCACCCAAGGAAGAGAGTATAATAATGAGGGTTGCACTATAGTCCCACATTGTCCTCAGGTTATATATGGGTGGCGCTATAGCCCGTAGGGGGGCCAGGACCTAGCTTCTCAGCAACCACTCGTGTTGTGCGTGCTATTGTTCTCTCACGAGGGCAAGGGACCTACAGTTTTATGCCGAATCCGAACGGCTTTGTTTGAGAAGCTTTTTCTAGACAGAAAAATACTCTTTGAGCATTGTCAGTAACTCGAAAGAGGTGGGGTCGTGAAAATTGTTTTCGTCGCACAGAGCAGGAGTCGAACCTACGACGTCGCGTTTGGGGTCGACGCACATACCCACAACGCCACGGGCCACCACTGTCCTCAGGTTAGCTTCTCTTAATTCATTTCTGGCTCGTGATGCGAAACGCACCAGTTAACTTTGGAATTTTCCATAGGCGAACTGGAAAATTGTATCACCTCACATTAAGGCGCATTGGTTAGTTTAAGCTTATATCAACAAATATCAAAAATATTTCGTTTGGGTTGAATCGTTCATTAACCTGGGGTCATGGTAAGGCAGCGCGAGTGCATTTTCGCGAAAAATAAAATGCAGATTTTCAAAAAATCGCGGAAAATCAATGAGAAACCTTTGAATTTTCAACAAAAGTCACACATAGACGGTATATATTCCCCGTGAAAAATATGTAGACTACAATCCTCGCAACGACGCGAAGGTTAGCGTTGCGTTTTCGCACCATTCATCTGAGCCGATATAAATAATTAAAAAAATTAACAACCTTTGCTTCATGCTAGACAGGAGTAATTTGACCAAAGCCCAAGACTCAAGTCTAGTCGAAGGCGAAGAAAGTGTCTTCTTCGGAGCACCCAGTCAACACCCAGTCCGAAAAATACGATCAAATGTTGGAAGCCATGCATTTTTTTCTGCTTCATTGTCCGTTGTGTTGACAATTTTCATATGGATTGACAGGAAAATTGTCGCCCATGGAAATATTCGACTTATTCATGGATGGCCATGTGCTTGAATGTGCAATTACCGATTGTAACGATGCCACATTCAACACCGACATCGTAGAAATGCGATGCGATTTTTGGTGTACTGTTTCTGACTGGCTACAACAGCCGTCCAGATCCAAGCAACTACTGGTCCTCAAGTCCATCGCTGGAATGTAAAATCATTCGTGGTGCTACGACTCGTGATCGTTTCCGTCGAATAAAACGTTATTTTCATGTGTGTCATAACCGTCATTTTGATGTGAACGACAAATTTGCGAAGGTGACGCCACTAAACGATCTCATGAACCAAAAGTTCATGCATTTCGGAATTTTTGCGCACGAACTTTCCATCGATGAATAAATGATTGTACTGTGTGAACGTCTAAAGCCGTTTTCACCGCACTAATCGGCACGTACCAGTGCGGCTTCCGGCCCGGCAAATCGACTACAGACCAAATCTTCACACTAAGGCAGATCCTGGAGAAAACCAGCGAGTTTCAAATCGATACTCACCATCTTTTCATCGATTTTAAAGCCGCATACGACAGCATTCATTGCAAGGAGCTATGCGAAGCGATGGCCGAATTCGGGATCCCGGAAAAACTGATCCGGTTGTGTCGCACCACGCTAACACATACGCGATGCACCGTGCAGTTCGGTTCAAAAACCTCTGAACCGTTCGAAACCTGCACCGGATTTCGGCAAGGAGATGCGCTGTCGTGTGATTTCTTCAATCTGGTACTGGAGAAGATAGTGCGGACAGTCAACAAGGAAGGCACTATCTTCTACAAGTCAGTCCAGCTGTTGGGATACGCGGATGTCATCCACATTGTCGCGCGGTCCCAACGTGCCATCGCGGAAGCTTTCACGGCAATTGAGGAACAGGCGAAACGAGCTGGTCTTAAGGTCAACGAGGACAAAACAAAATATATGCTGTCGAGCAAACAACGATCCGCCGCACACCACCTAGGCCAAGACGTTACAAGCGACAGCTACAATTTCGAGGGAGTAAAGGAGTTTGTCTACCTCGGGGCAAATGTAAACTCCACGAATGACATCGTAGTGGAAATCCGACGTAGAATCGCCCTTGGCAACCGATGCTACTTCGGTCTGTCAAAACAACTGGGCTCGAAACTCCTGACTCGAAGGACCAAAGTCACCAAAGCTCTACAAAACTCTTATCCTGCCAGTCCTACTTTATGGAGCCGAAAGCTGGACATTAAGTAAGGCTGCAGAGCTGATTCTTGGTGCGTTCGAAAAATTCTACGTCGGATATATGGTCCCGTCTGCGAGGAAGGCGAATGGAGGAGAAGACACAACCGCGAACTCTACGAGCTGTACAAGGACGTGGATGTAGTCCGGAAGGCAAAAATCCGTCGACTACACTGGCTCGGCCACATCGAGCGAATGGACAACAAAGCTCCAGCAAAGAGGGTCTTCGAATCCGAGCCTCCTGGTTCGAGAAGGAGAGGAAGACCGAACCTCCGGTACAAAGACCAAGTCATCGCGGATGCAAGACAGCTTGGCCTTGATGACTGGAAGCAGCGTGCCCAGGACCGTCACCGATGGAAGGCAGCAATTGCTCAGGCTCAGACCCATCATGGTTCGTCTGCCTGATAAATAAGTAAGTAAGAATAAATGATTGCATATTATGGGCGACATTCTTGCAAAATGTTCATCAAGGGAAAACCCATTCGGTTCGAGTTCAAATTCTGGGATTTGTGCTCGTCCAATGGTTATCTATTTTCATGTATCCCATATGACGGTGCAAGTGCAACGAAAGATCCGGAATTCATCAAATATGGTTTGGGCGAAACAGTGGTCTTAAAGCTGCTCGCAAAATTGGAAACCATTGCGTCACTTTGGACAATTTCGTTCGCTTCGCATGAGCTTATGTGCGGCTTATGCCCAAAATGCTTCGCTACATTCCACAGTATGTAAAATGTTTCAGTCATTAATTTGCAAAAAAAAATGATTTTAAATCTAGTCACATTTTCTCTGTATAATTTTTGTTTTTACAACGGTTCAGGCTTATGGTGCGAAATCGTACCACTACCTAGGCACCATACCTGAACAGACAAAAAACAAATAAAAATTATTCCCTATGTAGGCTCTGAGTGAAATTTTAAGATTTTGGTGCGCGAACGAATTAGCCGTCTGAGGGGTTATATGGCGCTTGCTCCTACGGTTTCTCCTTTGGAGTGTATGAGGGTTAACTTTAAGTTACTAATGCCAGTGCAGCAGTGCTCCAAAGGCAAGATCCAGCAAATCGACCTTTCACAAATATTACAGCCCTGCTCCTCTACTGAATCCTTCCACCGCTGACCATTCCCGACTTCGTCAATTACAACACTGAAAGAATGGCGATGGCAGTGGACACCAAGGTATTTCGGGAGTTCCTATGCTTTATCCTCCAATTTCAAAGGCATGTCATCATTCGCCCTCACTACAGCCACCCCTAGCTTAAAGGTCACACCATGCCAGAGTCACCCGTAGACGCCGTTCTCCGCGGAGTGAGCTCAATTCATCATTAAATCGTAGGCCACGCCGGATCTTCTTGTGTGTTAAAATTACGTTAGGTGTTTAGGTAATTTTGTTCTTAAAAAAATGAGTCAAACCAAAAAATTATGAGTCCCCGAGGCAGGTCAAAAAATATGAGTCCATTTGATCTATAGAGTCCCTGTGGTAACACTGATAGGTACCTCAGACAGATAGACAACGTAATCAAACAAGTCGATGACAGCGATGTTTATCGAAATGCTACCATCGATGCACTTCACGTGCACAAAAGCAGGCTGCTGTCAAGACACAAACTCTTGCACAGGCGGCTTACAGATCCACAAAACCTGGAAGTCAGGGCACTAAAGTCGGAGATCAAGAATCTCCAACAATTAATCCGTATCCATAATAGGATAGCTATAAGCTTGTACTGGGGGAATAAAATTCGGGCTGTACGTTCCAACAAACCGGGTATGTTCCCGCAAGTAAATAAAATACTTCGGAGAAAAGATCAAAACGACATTCAGAGTGTTAGACTTCTGAGGACGACAGAGAACGAACACTTACTCACAGCAATTGGCATCGATGCAGATGGGGCAGTGTTGGACAATGACTTCTTCATGGTTGAAGATCCCCAGGAGAAGGTAAAAGCAATTGGTGCTGTGTTCCAGCCAGTGTATACGGTCACGAACTGAAGAACGAAGCCCTGCTGAAACACAGTAATCTTCGTAACGAGATAAGTCAATGGCGATCTGAGAACCCAGGCTTCACCAGGTTCAATGATGATTACTCTGCAAATAGTGCCATCGCTAATGATGCAAGCCACATCCTGATTTCTCAAGATCTCCAGGGTATCTTTAACTCGCTGAAGAAGAAAAAGCCAGTGGAAATCGATGGTATTCCGAATATTGTACTTCATCATCTTCCCCCGAAGCAGTGCAAATTTACACAACACTGTTCAACAATGCGCTAAGTAATGCATATTACCCGATACATTGGAAGACAGCTGTGGTGCAACCAATTCCTAAACGGGACAAAGACAGATCTTCTTCTTCTTCTTTGATTGGCGCTACAGTCGGGGTGGATCTGGACCTCAATCAACAAGCCTCTCCAACTAGCGCGATCTCTGGCTAGCTGTTTCCAGTTTCGCACACCAAGTTGGTTGAGGTCCTTCTCCATTTGGGTGCGTCATCTTAAAGGCGGGCATCCTCTGTTGCATTGCTCGACTTATTTGGATTCGAAGAGTCCACGCCAGATACTCACCATCAAAATCTAGCACACTGATAACTGAGCTCTTTCCCAATCAGCCATGCCCTTATCCTGCAGAAGGAACTGACAATTCCAGACGTGAATAGATTGCCTCCAAATTACGTTCACTAAAGTGCTTCTGACTCAGTTTCCAAAATGGCGCGCTGTTGATAAGTTGGAGCACATTTCAAATACTGCCAGATGCCAGACGCAAAACACAAATGGTTGCTGATAAAATAGGCCTTGGCCGGCCTTCAATGGGCTGTAGCGCCACTCATACTATTATTAGTCGGGTACGCTGAAAATTAAGTTATTTTGGTAGGAAGGAAAGTTTTTGGGTGAGACCATGGAGGGCACTCTGAATGGCATCAGTTCAAGCGAAACGGAAATGATGTTTTTTACGAAAAGACCCAAGATCCCCAACATTCCCCTTCCAGGTCTGAACAACCAACCGCTCAGTCTATCCATCAGCACCTAGGTGTAACGTTAGACCCTAAACTCAGATGGAAGCTTAACATAGATCAGCAATGCAAAAATGCGTGAATAGCCTTCCAAGCCTGACCTAGAACCTTCGTCAAAGTGGGGGGCCTCCAACACAAGTTGACCCTATGAATGCAGACTGCGGTACCTCCACCGATTCTGACAAAGGCATCACTTGTATAGAGGCTTGCTTGGTGCAATATAGCCAAACTGAACAGGGTTTACAGAAGAGCATTCATCGGCACCACAGGCGCTCCGCGGTCGACACCAACAGACGCCCTCACCTTAATGCTTCATCTTCCTTCCACCCATCCAGATCTACAAATTAACACCACTTTAATCTCACAGAGTCTGACTGCTGGAAATCTAAGCTCTATGGGCACAGCAACATCTTAGACTTCATTCCTAGGGACCGCCACGGACTATGCGGTCCCTGTACTAAACTTATCAAATAGCTTTTAGAGCCCATTCCCTGCGCGATCTTAAGGCGACTTATCCAGTCTGAGTCCGTTTCCTGGATGTGTTCTTTTGCAGTTTTTGTTATCCGATGGTTCTAGCAAAGATGTCTTCCTTTCCCAACTGTGCGTTGTAATCTCCTAGAACGATCTTGTTGTAGTAGTTGCGGTATTGATAGTATGTTCTTTCTATGAGACCTTGGACGTCCACTTCAGGACCACTTCAGGCTCAGAGAGTCTGACTGCTGGAAATCCAAGCCCTATGGTCACAGTAACATCTTAGACCTCTTTCTGAGCGACCTCCACGAACAACACACCACGGTCCCTGTACTTAACTTATCAAAGGGGCTTTTAGACCCTATTCCCTGAAAGAACGAAATGGCAGGGCAGGCAGGTGTGCAATCTGCATCGATGGCTCCAAAACCGGTACCAAAGCCACTGCAGGTGTGTTCCCAGATTCCCTGAACACCTGCAAAGCCTACAGACCTGAACAGCCTGCACAGAGAGTTCCAGTGTTTTAATGCATATCGTCAGGCCAAAACTCACCCACATATCATTGGAGTCCCCTTGCATAGGCATCCTTCGAAGGTTCCAAACTCAGTTTGCCGCAAACCACGCATCACACGATTTCCTTGAATTCAATTCTAGCATCCACCGCGAAGAGGGACTTTTTAAAAGCCGCCTGACCCAGAACTGCACTCAAGCGCTACTTCGGCCTAAATACGATAAACTTCTGTTCAAATGTCCTCCACCCCGTTGCTCGCCTGACACCACCAATTCCCATTTCATTTGTTTGAAGGAAATGTTAAGTGATTTTTCAATGTGTCACGAGACTTAAAGGACTTTACACCAAACTCCACGGCGAGTTTCTCTTCAAAAATGGAATAAGAAGAGAAAACTTTCCCCAGCGAGCGAATAGTTTGATGCAAAAGGGAAAGGCAAGACGAATGAATTTTGAATGAGCATTCTATTTGCACTGGCTTCGGTGCTTTTAAAAGAAGAACGCCGGCTACGACTGCGACGACGACAACGACAGCGACAACGACAACGCTGAGAAATCCCTTAGAAAATGGCAAACACGAAATGAAAATTGGAAAACTGTTTCGTGGTGCTTCTTTGTTTTGTGATTAAGTTGAATGATGAAGTTGAACGAAATTGAAATAGTGTTTCCCAGAGAAATGCTTCCTTAAACTTTTTACGATTAAGTCTGGTTTATTTTTAACCCGCTGGCGGATATGTCCCATGATACGGTGTTGAACTACTCTTGAACTTAAGCTTGGAATAATTTATTCAATTCGGTTGGAGGTCGGAGAATAGAGCGGTATACGGACGCCTATTGGGCAGAAATGGACGTATTTACAGGGGGTTTCTGCAACATCGCAGTGGACGGTCAGCATGCACCCTTTTGCAACGCCTACAGTGAAGTGTGTTGTTGACTTCTTCTGCTCAACGCAGAGCACCTCAACGTCTTCAATGAATATTGTGCGACCTCGCAGAGGAGCTACGAGTGAACATTCGACAGGCGGAGGGTCTTAACGCGTTCAGAGAATTTGTGGGTGCTGAGTACACAGAAGAGCCTCCACGCCCAGCAGTTCACCCGAATACGGGCCTATTGCTATTCTTCCATTCTTATCTAAGGCGTTTGAATGTTTCCAAACGCCTTCCGCCATTCTTTTTAAGCCGCTACAGTCCGGGGTGAACCTGGGCCTCAGCCAACAAGCCTCTCCAGTTGTCGCGATCCTTAGCCAGCTGCCACTAAATCCGCACGTAGGGAGATTATTCATATCCTCAATTGTCCGGAGTCTAGACACAGCACGGGCCGAAGATATAGTTGGTGAGAGGGGGAGGAGATGTACATTGGTCTTAAATATCTGCGTAGTCTCCATATTCGTGTAGTAGGCTGTAAAACGAGGCTCGCTGAAATCAGGCTTAAGGGTAAATAGATGCGCATTCCTAGCGAGACGCGAATTGCAGGGTTAACTCGTTGGAGGCTAGCTCACTTGTTTAAATACCGCTAAAACAGAAACAAAAAAGACGTGGTATGTCCATGTTCGGCTTAATAAAGCCACGACATTGTTGTCTCTTATCATTGCTTGTTCGGATTCTATTTAGTATGTAGGTGCTGCGTGGTCTTGGGGCACCAGGCCATATATGAGCGTTGTACTCAAGCTTAGGGCGAATATACATACGCCTTGCAAATTGAAGCCAAATCAAAGGATTAAGGAAACCCAAACATTTCTCATTATTTTTGGCGACCACGAATATGTGATCATTCCAACTCAGTGTTGTGTTGATACACAACCAAGCATGGAAAGTTTTCCGGTTTCATCGATACTAGGGGGGTTCGGTTTAGCAGACAGCAGACAGCATTGAGACCCCAGTTAATTATGCTGTCAAGTTCGGAAATTAATGTGCTCGACATACGCTGCCGTTCCAATACTACGTCAAAGGGCAGGGTCGTAAGTCTTGGAACGAATATTAAGAGCTGTAGGTGCCGTCATCAAACTTTGAGGTAGTCAAGGACTTCGTCTACCTAGGCTCCGGAGTAAATAGGGACAACAACACCAGTACCGAGATCAAGCGCAGAATTACTCTTGCCAATCGCTGTTTCTTTGGGCTCAAGAGGCAATTGAGTAACAGAGCCATCTCTCGAAACACCAAGTTGACCTTGTATAAAACCCTGATCATCCCAGTCCTGCTCTATGGCGCAGAGACATGGATGCTATTGAAAGCGGATGAAGAAGCTCTTGGTTGTTCTGAGAGAAAAGTTCTGCGTACGATCTTTGGTCCTGTTTGCGTTGATGGCGTTTGGAGGAGAAAGTTCAACCACGAACTATACGGGCTGTACAGCGGCATGCACCTAGTTAAGCGTCTTCGGATCCAACGCTTAAGATGGCTAGGTCATGTAGAGCGAATGGACACCACAGCTCCGGCCCGAAGAGTCTTCGACACCGAGCCATTGGGACAGCGCAACAGAGGACGTCCTCGCACAAGATGGCGCACACAAGTGGAAAAGGACCTCAACCAACTTGGTGTGCGCAACTGGAGGCAGCTGGCGAAAGATCGTGCTGGCTGGAGAGGCATGTTGGTTGAGGCCCAGGTCCACCCCGGACTGTAGCGCCAATCAAGAAGAAGAAGAAGGTGCTGTCATCAGTGAAGGATTGGATGGTCGTGGATAGAAGTAGCAGACAGGAGATTTTAAAAGACTGATTACGACACGAACAGCCCTACACTATGGCTCCGTGCAAACTGCCTTGACAGTGACATTGTTGGTGATAGACCATTGGTGTCAGTGTTGCCGCTGACTCGCTTTTAACTTCGATTTCAATGCCATTTACGACGGACGAACTTTCAACTTGCTCTACCAACTAGAGTTCCCTCTTCCGTACCTAAGGCCGACGAAAACCAAAGAATGATTTAATTGTCAAAATTCATTGTGAATTGCCACTGGGCTTAAAACTAAATATGGGGCACCATTGTTTAATTTATCATTTTGCAATAAAATATCGGTTTATTATTAATATCCTACAATGTCCAGTCTTTACATCGGGTTGTTTCAAATCTATGTGCCCAGATAATGTATGAAAATGTGTGGTTTAACCTCTATGGTGTTTGCTTTCGCTGCCGTGGTAGAAGCCATGCAGATAGCTGTTAGGTGTCGATGGGAAGTTTTGCTCACTAAGCAGATTTAGCGCGTTGATGTAGTGCTGTCCGGGGATTGTTGATGATCAGGTATTCTCCTGATTGATATGGTTGTTGATGTCTTGCAGCTGTCACCCCAACTACGCTTATCGCAACTGTAATGGATCGACTGAAGCAGGATACACTTGCCCAACTGGCATAGCTGGCTCATAATTAAAAAACTCTCGCCTAAGCTGGATCCCAAACGATCACTTAACCTGATCACGTTGAGCAGGCCTAGTTATAGAACCTTCATTGGCCTTACAGGGCCCCGTCCCTCTCGGGGCTTTACAGCTTTATGCCGACTTCGAATGTGTTGGTTTGAGAAGTTGTTCCTAGAAAGGAATACCCTTTGAGCACTGTCTTACTTACTTACTTAAGGTGGCGCTACAGTCCGGGGTGGACCTGGGCCTCAACCAACAAGCGTCTCCAGCCAGCTCGATCTTTAGCTAGCTGTCTCCAGTTTCGCACACATAGTTGGTTGAGGTCCCTTTCCACTTGCGTGCGCCACCTGAGTCGCGGTCTTCCTCTACTGCGCCGCCCCTCGGGGGTGGATTCGAAGACTTTTCGGGCCTGAGCATTGGTTTTACATGACCTAGCCATCTCAATCGTTGGATCTTCACTCTTTTGGCTAAGTCGATGTCGCTGAACAGCCCCTATAGTTCGTCGTTGTATCTCCTCCTCCACTCACCATCTATGCAGACGGGACCGAAAATCACACAAAGAATTTTCCTCTCGAAGCAACCAAGAGCTGCTTCATCCGCTTTTGACAGAGTCCATGCCTCCGCGCCATATAGCAGGACTGGGACGATTATGGTCTTGTAAAGTGTTACCTTGGATGTTCGAGAGAGGGCTTTGTTCACCAATTGCTTTCTTAGCCCAAAGAAGCACCGATTGGCAAGAGTTATTCTTCGTTTGATTTCAGCGCTGGTGTCGTTGTCTGAGTTGATAGCGGTTCCTAGGTAGACAAAGTTTTTAACTACCTCAAAGTTGTATCTGTATGCTGTGACGTTCTGACCGAGACGTCGGTGTTGGGTGTCCTTTCTTGTTGACAGCATATACTTGGTCTTACCCTTGTTACCGCTAAACCCATCTTCGCGGCCTCCGTTGCAATACTCACAAAAGCACCTTTGACATCACGCTGCATTCTTCCGATTATGTCAATATCGTCGGCATATGCGAGTAGTTGGACGGACTTTTGAAAAATTGTTCCTCTGGTGTTGGCGTTTGAGTTTTGAACAATTCTCTCAAGAACGATGTTGAATAAGTCCCAAAACAGCGCGTCGCCTTGTCTGAATCCTTTCTTGACATCAAAGGTCTCGGTTAGGTCTTTACCGACCTTGATGGAGCAGCGTGCATTTTCCATCGTCATCCTACGCAAACGGACGAGTTTGGTAGGGATGCCAAAACTAGACATTGCTCTGTATAGCTCGTCTCTATAAATGCTATCATACGCGGCCTTAAAATCGATGAACAGGTGGTGGGTATCGATTTGTTGCTCCTGGGTTTTCTCCAAAATCTGCCGGAGTGTGAATATTTGGTCGATGGTGGATTTTCCTGGCCTAAAGCCACACTGGTATGGACAGACCAAGTTGTTGACGAATGGCCTTAGGCGTTCACACAGTACGGCAGATAAGATCTTATAGGCGATGTTAAGGAGACTTATCCCCCGATAGTTGGCGCAGTCAAAGGGGTCACCTTCCTTGTGGATCGGGCAAACAATGCTGAGGTTCCTTTCATCGGGCATGTTTTCCTCCGACCATATTTTACAGATGAGTTGGTGCATGCTCCTTACCAAATCATCGCCTGCGGCTTTAAAAAGCTCGGCGGGTAGGCCGTCAGCTCCAGCAGCCTTGTTTGTTTTCAGTTTAGATATAGCAATCCTTACTTCATCCGGGTCGGGTGGACGGAATTGTTGAGCACTGTCAGTGGCTCGAAAGAGGTGGGTCGTAAAAATGTCGCGATACAACGACGTCGAGTTTCAAGTGCTTTGTGGATTCTATTTGGGATGAATTATACTTAAATATCTTCGCTAGAATGTGTCACATTCAGTAACACCTCTTCTTTAGCCAAGACGCCATAGGCTCATTTGCATCATAGCCCATAGTCCGGCTCCGCCTATGCCTTGAAAATAAACATATCTAGTAGTAGACTAGGACTTTTTGACTATTTGGCGGTAACGTGAGGACAGCTGTGTTAGTTATCAAGGAGTTTTCAAATACACATGTATAAAGTTTTATATTTTTTTTCACCCTTTGTAAATCCACTCCGATTTTTGAGGCAATTTGATCACTTTTTGGGCTCTTCATTCTCATCCCTGGTCGGTCATCTTCATTGCTTCATAAAAAGCTCAAAATGAGGAGTAAATGGAGGTTCACGTGCCTGTTGGCCTAAGTGTGGCTTCTGCACAGGAGCCAGCCACTTGAACCTAACCTAACCTGGCTGAGTCCCTTCTCCAGTGTGATTGCAAGGGTAGCGTTGTATGCGAATTCAACTTCCATGCCTTTTTCCGACACAATTCACTTAGGCCTTCAATCGCCATCTTCCACCTCTATTCCGGTGGCATTTTCTAGTGGGATCTTAGTGCCGATTTCCGAAGCGGTTTCGACAATATTTTCCAGTCATATCCGACGTCGAATTATGAGGTGATTCTGATACGATTCCGACACGATTCCTCCCCGGTTTACTGACTCCAATTCGCATATTTTCGACGCGATTCAAACACTCTTTCAAGGACATGATTGTTAGAAAAGGACGAACCCGCTTTTGGGTTTTAGTTTTCGCAGGCTGCTGATAGCTGGACGGTGCAGTTGATTGAGTGCCTGCCCTTGGTTATGGGGGTCCTCAGTTCGAATCCCAGTGAAGGCAAAAATTAGTATGCTTTTATCTGGTTTTCAAATCTAGACGCCAATGGTCGTCGGGATCAAGTTAGCTGCACTGGACCAACAGTGGTCTAAGTGTGCTTGCAGATCAATAATCTGAGCCCAAGCATAGGCTACTGACTGAGTACAGCCCCACATCCCGACGAGATTTCGGCAAACTTTGACTCCGAATGACGCTTTTTTGACACTTTTCAACTTCGCGGTTGTAATGACGGTTCCTACCCTATTCTCTACTCTCAGTTCTTGTCTTTTTAATTCGCTCTCTGTTGCAATTTCGACGTCTTTCCCCGAAGAGCTCATTCGATGCTACTTTGGCCGATGTCATCCTCAACAACTCTCAACGACATCCCCATCAGATCTTCCAAGGCCTAAGAATTCTGAGGCCTGCAGTACCTGACCCATAACTGAAGCTTCCTACTTTCGAGAAGACACCCCCAACAAAGCAGTCTGTTTTGCGAAACTGCAGTGTCAATGCACCTCTCCCTGGTGAAGAAAGAGGACCCGTAGAAATCAGAAGATCGATCGAATTTGACACTTGACTTCAGGACACGCTCATTATCTGGGTATCTGACGGAGCCGTCGCATGAACTATTCAGTGACAGCACTCAGAAGTTATCCCGTTCACCTACTCTCGCTGGCAATTACGCCGTACCCCTTCGTCCACATGGGACCAGGTATAAATTATTCCCCTCCACAACGTATCCATTTTCGTATTCCTCGAATGGCTTACAGCTAATTAGATGACTGATCCTTTTCCCGATAAAATGGTAAATTAGTACCAATAAGGCGCCATACTGCAGCGATGAGGGAGAAGAGTTACACGGTAATCGTATTGTCACGTAGGCAGGACTCATTTGTTTCCCTCAATATTGACTTTCGTGAGGGCCAACGGAGGTGGAGAGAGAAACTGAAGCAACTGAGAAACTTACCCGAAAAGTTTTCTTCTCGTCTCGGCACGGTGTCTCCGCACCGCGACTGATTGCCGAAGTCTGGTAAATTATTTACTACAAGCGAATCCACCTGATCCCGCATTTGTTGCGAGGACTTTTGCCGGAGCAGATTACACTGGAGCCGGGGATGAGAATAGACTGGAGCAGATTACGGCGCGCTGTTTCTATGGGAATCGTCATATGGTCCGGAATAAATCAATAAATGATGCTATTAGCAGACGAAGGCGGACGCTGACAGGAGGACTTCAGCCGGCTGGGGGGGACTGCTCCAACAGCCAGCTGTGTGTTTGTTTAATATTTTAATTGGGACAATTATATCATCTGCTATTTGCGATATGCTTGCAAAGTTTAAATTGGGAAAGTGGCCACGAGTGGCGTCTGGGGGGACGGAGAGGGCAGGTGCGCGGACGTTACAGAGGAAGTTCTGAGAATACATAAGCACCACTAAGTTGTCAATTGGGCAATTAGCCTCAGTGAGGAAATCATGAGGAGAAATTTGAAAGCAAACACTCGGAAAGTTGCTCACTGGGGCAACGATTCTGCTTGGCTACCCTCGGTGTGCTGACCATCGGGGACAATGTCCTTGGGAAATCGTACAAGGCTTCTTGGTGCACTGTTTCATTTTCTCTCATTTCATTTATTTATTGATTGATTTTTATCACTGTACCTGGAGAATATTATCACTATGAATTAACCATAAGGTTTTCAGTGACAAAACTTCTTCTTATGAGTCGCAGTCGATACTGAGAATCTGGAAAGATCATTTCTGTAGACTGTTAAACGGCGATGAGGACCAAAATACCGCTGTCAGGCAGAATGTTCCACTCAATCTGGATGATGACAGACGAGAATTTCGTCCCCCAGACTTAGACGAGGTCAAGGTAGCAATATCAAGACTGAAGTCTGACAAAGCTGCTGGATCGGACGGTTTGCCCGCTGAAATATTTAAGGCAGCTGGAGATGATCTGGTAGGGCGCATGCACCAGCTCATCTGCAAGATATGGTCTGAGGAAAGCATGCCCGATGAGTGGAATCTCAGTATCGTTTGCCCGATCCACAAGAAAGGAGACCCCTTCAATTGCGCCAACTATCGAGGGATCAGTCTTTTTAACATCGCTTATAAGATCTTCTCTGCCGTTTTGTGTACCCGCCTGAAGCCGTTCATTTATAATCTGATTCACACTACGGCAGATCCTGGAAAAGACCCAAGAAATGCAAATCGGCACTCACTATCTGTTCGTCGATTTCAAGGCCGCATATGACAGCGTGCATAGAGACGAGCTATACAACGCCATGTCTAGTCTTGACATTCCTGCCACACTCGTCAGCCTGTGCACGATGACGATGGAGAACTCTCGCTGCTCCATCAAGGTCGGTAACGAATTCACCGATACCTTCAATGTCAAGAAAAGGTTTTAGACAAGGCGACGCGCTGTCATGCGATTTCTTCAACATCGTCCTGGAGAAGATCGTGCGAAACTCACACGAAAAGAGGGATCTTCCAGAAGTCCCTGCAATTGTTAGCATACGCCGATGACATTGAAGTGATTGGCAGAACTCAGCGAGCCGTCAGTGAGGCTTTTTGCTGGCATTGAAGCGGAAGCGGCTCAAATGGATCTGGCGGTGAATGAGGACAAAACGAAGTATATGCTGTCAGCAAGAACGGACACAACATCCACGACTCTGTCAGAACGTCACCATAGCCAGCAATAGCGTCGAGGTGGTAAAGGACTTCATCTACCTTGCCTCCGCAGTGAATAGGGACAGCAACATCAGTACCGAGATGAAACACAGATTAACCCTTGTCAACCGCTGCTTCTGTGGGCTCAAGAGGCAATTGAGTAGTGGAGCCATTTCTAGAGGGACCAACTAACATTATATACGATCCTGATACTCCCTGTCCTGCTCTATGGCGCGGAAGCCTGGACTATCTCAAGAGTCGATGAAGAAGTTCTTGGTCTCTTCGAGAGAAAAGTTCTGCGTTCAATCTTTGCTCCTGTTTGCGTTGAAGGTTTCTGGAAAAGAAGATTCAACTTCGATCTGTACGGGCTGTAGAGCGACATGAGTCTAGTTAGGCGTCTACGGATCCAACGGCTGGGCCATATAGAGCGCATGGACAACACTGCTCCAGTCCGATGACTCTTCTACTCCGAACCAATTTGATCTTAACCAACTTGGCATGAGACTATAGTTTGAGGGAGCTAGCTGAGGATCATGCCGACTGGAGAGGTGAGCTGAAGTTCACACAGGTTCACGACGGACTGTTGCGCCGTTTTGAAAAAAAGAAGACTTTGCAAAGCTGGGCTTACCTAGTTAGTCAGCTGATTTGCTAGCTTGGATTCCCATGTGTCCAGGGTGAAATTAGTTGTTCCTAAAACACTTCGCATCTAAACAATTGAGTGCCATTTTAGACGTTGTTGCGTCAATTTTGAGTGCTTTGAGATCTGTTTCCTTTGTTTTCTGTGTGGCCACTTGCTATTACTTAAGAAACACTTCTTCTTTCCTTCTGCTTATTGTAGTTTTTGAGTCAATAAGTTAGGTAAGGTTACTGTGGCTGACTGCTTAGGGCAGTCACACTTAGGCCGGAGTAGGCCCATTATGATACCACGCGGCTTGACTTCCCTTAACATCGGAATCGGTTGGTGGTTGCTGTGAAACGATTTAGCTGGTCTGTGCTGGCGCTGTTTAGGTCATTGAGGCCACTGAAGTAGTAGGTCCCTAGGTGTAGGATCCTACGACTAGCCAGAGTGCTGCAGGAGTAGGAGTTGGTGATGAGTGTTTTCTTCCTCCTCTTCATTCATGCAGCTTCTGCAAAAATCATTATACGGGGCACCCATCCTGCGAGCATGAGTGCCAATTGCACAGTGCCCGGTTATGACTCCTGTGAGAGTCCTTAATGAGTGCTTGCTGAGTCTAAGTAGACTGGTGGCGCCTTCTAGACATTTGTCATTGGTGGTTTTGATTGTGTGAATCTTTAAAAGAAATATAGGTTGTAGCGATCGTTATGGAGGGTTGCTGTTGATAGAGACGAGGTTGTACCACACCTGGCGGATTCATCGGCCTTGCAGTTTCCTGGTATCCCACAGTATCCCGGCACCCGCATCAGGTGAATGTTAAAATGCTCAGCCATCTCGTTACTAGACAGCCTGCAATTAAGGGGTGTTTTTGAGTAGAACATGACATTGTCCAGGGATTTGATAGAGGCCTGACTGTCTGAACAAGCCGCCATGACAACGCCTGTTTAATCACTATAGTTTCTGCCTGATAAACGCTACAGCTCCTGGGAGCTGTTAAGATCTTGGGAATAGACACCCGCACCCACCCCTTCGCTTGACTTCGATCCATCTGTGAAAATACGCAGAGGATCTTCCAACGTTTGCCTATCAGATATCCAGTCCCATCTGGAGGGAATGCTGATCGAGAATTTCTTCTTGAAGATAGCACAGGGTATTAGGCGGTCAGTGTCGCTAGGAAGGATGTTGAATTCCTTGAGAATGGTTGAGTGGCCAATGTTCAGTTCGGATCACAGTCGGAGTGATTTGAGTCTCAAGGCTGTGCTAGCCGCAGTTTGTTTTCCGAATATTTCCAGTGGTGGAAGATGGAGGAGAATATTCAGTGTGTCCGACGGAGTCCGCTGATGCACAGGCTTGCCAGTCTTTGTACTCGGTTGAGTGCCTTCCAGTTGATAGCCGTGTTTAGTGCTGTCCACCAAACAGAGATTCCATACAGAAGTGTCGGTCTGACAGTAAAGGTGAAAATCCAGTGAGCGATTCGTGGTTGTAGGCCCCATTTGCATCCAAAGACCTTCTTGCCCCTTTCCAAAATGTAAAGCTTCCAGTTTAGCTTGCTATCGATCGTTTTTGAGGTATTGCAGTGCATTGAATACATCAACTCCACCACCTCCATACAGTTTGCTACCCTCTGTGTAAACATTAACGAAGTTTTGATAACTCAGTCGCGGCTCTTTTTTTCCAAATTTGTCTGTTGTAGCGGCTGCAGTTGGTAGGGAATTAGTAAAGCAATTGTTAATAGACGATAAGTCGTAAAAAATCACAATCTGATGTAATCGGACTCAATCTGAAGTGCTGAAGAATGTTCGATTCCGAACCGACAGTGAAACGAAGCCGATGGCGCACTCAAGTGCAGAAGGACCTCAACCAACTTGGCGTGCTAGTTGACCCAGATTTTCTAAACAATTTCTTTCTTGAAAGTCAATCTAAGGAGTGTGGTTTCAAATTTAATGAAGCTCCTTCTTATTCGTGTCATAGGCAATTTGAAGTGGAAACTGTCAGCGAAATTGAATGAAAATTAAAATCAGAAAAATAAGATCAAACGCCATTGGAGAGGACGGAGTACCTATGGAATTTGTTAAGTTTATCCTCCTATCTCACCTAACCCATATTATCAACCATTGTGTTACCACATCTACCTTTGCTCGATCGTGGAAAGTGGGCCCTGTAATACTGGTCGCAAAACAATCAAATCCAACTTTTCCATCAGATTGTAGACCTTGTATAGAGTCAGCTTGGTTCTTCGAGAGAGGGCTCTGCCCATTGTGACGCTCTGTCCAAGACGTCGATTTTGTATGTCCTTTTTTGAGGACAGCATATACTTCGTTTTGTCCTCAATTACCGTCAAACCCATTTTAGCCGCTTCCGTCTCAATGTTAGCAAATTGACGGCTCGCTGAGTTCTGCCAATCACGTCAATGTCATCGGCGTATGCTAACGATTGTACGGACTTCTGGAAGATCGTGCCTCTGATGTTAGCGTCTGAGTTCCGCACGATCTTCTCCAGGACGATGTTGAAGAAATCATGTGACAGCATGTCTTCCTGTCCAAAACCTTTTTCGATATTGAAGGTGGTGTGGCGCACCCAAGTGGAGAACGACCTCAACCAACTTGCTGTGCGAAACTGGAAACGGCTAGCTAAACATTGTGGCACGTTGCTGGTTGAGGCCCAGGTCCAGGTCCTTTCTACAAAGAAGAAGAACAGTCGGAATGGCTTCAAAAACGTTTTCCCGGGTCTATTTTTTCTGAACCACCACATCCACTGCAGCAAAGAGCCATCCTTCTTGTTCTCTTCCAAAGCCATCCTCCGTCGTCCATTGGATTAAAAATGTCGTCTCCCGGCAATGGCATAACAAACCCAACTAATCAGCTTCCCATTACTATCCTCTTTCTGGTCATTTCCGTTCTCGCTTGTGTCATCAAGTGACCAAGCGAACGACTATAAAATCAAATGCCAGCAAGAAAAAAAGAGCCATCCAATAATCCCTTCCTGAAGTGTGTAAACGTATTCGGACGTTCGTTCGTCCGCAGTGATAGGCATACGGAGGCACAACACACAGGACAGTGCAACTGTAGCTGAACGTGTCATTGTCATCGTCCGCATACCGCACCGTGCCGAGCGATGGTCATGGCACTGAACAGAGAAGCGCAAAAACCACTAGACAACATGAATAACAAAGTGACGTCGGTTTCGGTTTGTTTTCCGATCGGCAATAGTCCGACGGCAGTGGCTCTAAGTAAACGAATTGTCAATCCGATGAGACGTAGTGTGTCAAAAAATCGGAAGGATAGCCGCCACTGCCACCGCCACCGCCGAATGACTTCGATCAGTTTTATTGAGATTTGCCTTGATGCAAATTCCAATTTTATGGGATCCACTTAAGTCCTTCGTCCGCTTAGTTGTCCTTTTTGCCGGGCGAAGCGATTGTCAGTCAGGGGGAGGATGGGGCATTATTCCTGAATCGAATGGGTACCACGACGACGACGACGATATGTGAGGGTAATTTCAGGTTTCCCCCGGCGGAACGAGTTGATTTTATCATCTTCTGCTGCTGCTTCAGTCCTCGGTCCAATAAGTATCGACGAACACTTTGAAGGGCCCTGAACGAATTGCAATCAATTTTATTGGTGCTCTCTTCGCTATCCTTCCTTGTCTCTGTCCCGGTGTTATGACTTTGTGCGCAGCGAAGGCGGAGACGCCGAGTGAACGGCGGACAGCGGACTGACAGCTTGGGAGATGATGTTTTCAGTGTCATTCGAGCGAAGTTTAATTAAAATTCGGCACCACTTCAGAGGTTTCGAATCGACACCGCTGAAGTGGCGATTTCTATTGATTTTGTCATTTTGCTTCAAAATTCATGCATGCTGGTCGTTAAACCAGAATACTGCTGGTACTTACCCGGCGTTTTGGAGTAACACTGCGGGGGGCGTACACATGTGATGCTTGTAAAATGGGATGGCGGAGAGAATTGATTGTTTGCGGCTTGGGGAGGGACACACGGTGCACACTTCACTCCTCATAAATGAAATTATCTGTCGGTGCTGAACTTTACGACTGTTTCCGTGGGAAATGAGCAGTCTTTGTTTTTGGACGTTATTCTTGCAGAAACGCAGGTGTTTCTTGCGGGTCTGACAGGATGGGCATGTCCGAATGGAATCGTAAGTGTCGTCGCCCTCACTTCACCTTCAGTCTATGAGACTGATCATTGCTTGTAATCTCTACGGCCACAGCTTAAGCCAAGCTAGTAGTTCTAGACTTTGCACAATGACGATAGAAAACGCCTGATGCTCCGTCATGGTCGGTAAAGATTGTACCGAGACCTTTGATGTCAGAAAAGGATTCAGACAAGGCGACGTACTGTCATGCGACTATCATTTTCGAGAAGTTCGTGCGGAACTCAAGTGTCAACACCAGAGGCACGATCTTCCACAAATCAGTGCAACTGCTCTTATATGCCGATGACATTGGCATCATCGGAAGAACAGAGCGGGCTGTCAGTGGGGCGTTTGCATCGAGAAGGAAGCGGCCAAGATGGGGCTTGTGGTTAATGAGGGTAAGACAAGGTATATGCTGTCCACCAACACCGACGTCTTGGACAAAACGTCACGAAGTAGTGAAAGACTTTGTCTACCTAGGCTCCGAAGTTAATACAAGCAATAACAACCCCACGGAGATAAAACGAAGGATCACGCTGGCCATTGGCCATGTTCTTGGACTTGGAAGGCCATTGAGGAATAAAGCCATCTCTGGAAGAGCCAAGGTATTCCCCATATAAGACCGTGACAGTCACAATCCTGCTGAATGGTACAGAAGCACTAACTAAGGTGGAGGAGGATATTTGTGGTCACTTCGGGAAAAAAAGTCCTTCGAATTATCTTCCATCCCGTACTTACGGATGGTGTTTGGAGTAGGAGGCAGAACGACGAGCTGTAGGGGCTGTACAGCGACATCGACCTGGTCGAACGAGTTTGAATCTCTCGCCTCAAATGGCTAGGTCACGTCGAAAGAATGGACAATGCTCCGTCCCGGAAAGTCTACAACTCCAACCCCGAGGGACAACGCGGTAAAGGAAGACCACGCCTACGATGGCACACGCAGCTAGAAGGGGACCTGCATAAAAAGAACATGCGTGGCTAAAAGCAACTAGCACAAGACCGGCCTAGATGGAGAGACATGTTGGCTGTGGCCCAGGTTCACGCCCAACTGTAGCACCAGCTAATGAAGAAGAACAAGTAGTTCTAGACTGCACCCCTGTCGTCGATGTATGTTTTCATAATTGAACCAGACAAAGCTTGTCTCTAGCATCCATAGTCTACTGATCAAAGTTTAGCATGTAGTACGTACTAGAGTCCAGAGTTTGGTTTGGTTTTGAGTGGTGTTCTATGTATGATTTAGTCAATGACGAGGGTAAAATTGTGGTACTGGAAGTCAGTGCTTTTTTACTCAAAAGGGTACTTAAACTATAGCAATGAACTGCGAATTAAGTGGGACGGAATGATTCCAAAATGTTTTCCGTAGATTCTAGCCTCAATCGCAAAGACTCACTCCCTCTACTCCCAGAATTTGGCTATAGCTTTAATTCATAGATCCTGATCCTAAACTCTTGTCCTGAATTCAATCTATGGACTTGAAGTAGCACTAGTTTATAAATTTTGACCATAGCCCCCAGCTTTACACACTCTAGTCTATTCTGGGACTATTCTAGACCTTAGCAACCTATCCAACCTCGATTTGTCACTCTCGATATTTCGAGTCATGCTGTTCAAAACCCTTATTTTGCCAGTCTATATGGAGGGGAAGTCACTACCACGAACTCTAAGAGCAGTATCAAGATGTGGATGTAGTCCGAGAAACAAAAATCCGTCGCTGCACTGGCTTGCCGCATTGACACCAATGAACCAGCAAATATGTTCTCGTAATCCGTGTCTCCTAATTTCAGAAGTCCGAAGCTCCGGTATTCAGACTGGATCGCGGATGCAAGGCAACTTGTCAGAGATGTGTAATCGGGGACAGCGTGCCCAGACCAGACTTTCTAAGGATCGTTGGCCTAGTAAGTAAAGTAAGTGCCACATCAAGATTTCACCCTCGTATCGGAATTCTGCTGCCTTTAATCAAGTTCCAGGCAATGTTGTTTCCTATCCCAGTGACGTCTTAACTCTGCTCTGTTACCGAGAACACAAGGAATTCAATAGGCACCTTCATACACATACGAAGTTTGCCTACTCGCTCATAGAATTATGGACCTCCTCCATAAAAACAAAGCTACTCAGCCACGCATATAATTCGCTTGCGCAAATAGGCCTTACTGGACAACCGGTTGAGAGAGTAGAGAGTTATTAATACCTTGACAGTATAGTCTCAGCCAATGGAGGAAATGAAGCAAATGTCGCAAACCGAGTATGAAAAGCTCACAGTATGCAATGCTTAGCCTGTACACCAAAACGATGCTGTTTCGCTCCAATGTTGAGTCCGTGTAGTTAGTCTAATATATGACTGCAGCACTAAGAAAACCTTCGCATAGTGGGGTATTCCTGATGGATTATCATCTTTAAAAAAAAGTCATAATAAAAACCAAATTATTTCATTTGAAATTCAGCATTTAGCAAACAAAAAAAAAGATTATTTGAGTGCTGATGAGAGGATGATCCACTAAAAGGGTCGCGGAGGTAAAGAAGGCAATAGAGAGTTTCGATCTTGGCTTAAGCACCTCGACCTGGGTCTGCCAAACCTTCCTGATCGAGTCGCACTTAAAGCACACGAAGAACGAAGATAACACGAATACATCCCATTTCGGCAGCTTGTCATTAGTCAATCATTATCATTAGAGTTGAAAACGGCTAATTTGGCTTTGGCACCAAGTTCGGCTTTTCTGATTGCAGATCTTCAAAGGTGTTACAGGACATTGTACTTATGACATCACTCGTAAAAAGACCCCGAGATACGTACACTTCTCTACCTCCTTCAACAGGACTCCACTCAACTCCAATTGGTTTCTCCTTGTAAGAGCTGAACGTCATTTCATCTAATACCTCTGAACCTTCTTCGTCATTTTCAGACCTGCAGCCGATGCCGATGTTTTGAAATTGTGCTTCTGTCATAATATCACTGAGAAGCTTATCGGATCAACATCAGACAAGCACTCATGAAGAAGTCTTGAAATCGTTCACATATTTGCCAATCGAAGATCATCTTTTGGGTCAGATTGGTGAAGTTCCGCCGTAAATGGTGCGCCGAATTCAGATTTAGTTTTAAAAATATTTTTAAGCCACACGCAGACACTGTTCTGCTACGTATTCGCGTCCGGGTAAGGATTATAAAATGTAGGGAACTTCAATTCAAGATCCACAGTAGTGAGAAAGTGTCCACCCGAAGGGACTATCCGACTAAGAGAGTTGGCCGTAGTGGGAGCTGATCTGAGTTGAGTTTTCGTCCTAAACATCCAGCTCTACATTCCGACAATGCACTCTAAGTCTAGATTCCAGTGAAAGCGCTTGCAACCATCGATCTACTGCTGACTTAACTTCACAGCTGCATGTTCATGTTCGCGAAAAATCTCTGTTCAAGGTGAAGCCACTACCAATTAGTACGTTCACAGTATAAAACCCAGTTAAAAGACATGTTGAACGACCAGGTCGTGAAGACCAGTTTTCTAGGTCGTAGAAATATGAACAATACGACGGTCGTATGGAATTTCAAATTTCTCAACTTTTTCCCTCAGTCGTACACCAGGTTGTACAATCTGCACACATGTGGCACGACCGCATTTTAAAATTTGCATTCTGTTTTCAAATTCAGCGAGCAAGCATCGGTGGATGAATGAAAATGATATGGTTTCTGGGTAGATTTTAAGGTCGCTTGCTTCTATAAGACATCCCCATCACTGAAAAAAGAACATGAGCTCCGATGTTGATGCCATCAAGTGACTCTCATGAATTAAGTCCGCGAACCGCGTAGGAAAATATGAACGTAAAGCATTTTTTGGTCATTCATCATGTCGTTCCACCGGCTGTTATAATATGAACGTACCTACAGGCAGCACTATCCATTGGTACAAGCGGCAATGGATTGGTCAAAAATGTTCAATCTAGTGGAACCCGCTAACCCAAGACGGTAGAGTAGCGGGGCGGTCGAGACGTACATGGCGCAGAACAGTAGAGGACGAATCCCTACAGCTGGGGAAGAGGTGCAGAGAGCTCAAACTTATTGCGAGTGGTGTTGCACACGATGGCGCGTAGACGTACTAGAGGCCCTGGGACCCACACGGAGATCTAGGAGCTAAGTAAAGAGTGACTCCGAAATAGTTCTACGTTCTAAATCGAGCACTGGAACAGCTCTAGTCCTTGCGGGACCCACAAATTTCGTTTCCAGTTTATTGACCCGAGCTCTGGTGATATATTCTTGGACTAGACATTAGTCTCAGATTTTTGACCTTAAAAGAGTACCAGGATCTCGACCAATATTCTAGACCTATTTTCTAAGTAGTCCTAGACTATCACAGATCACAGATACACGTTTCTTGTATCAATCTGGCCTTCGATTGCGCAGATATCATAGCTGTGGGTGTACATTAAACTGCCAAAAGAACCTTATCGTGACTTGAAGCTCATACACTGAAAGCTCCTAAATGTGGACAGCGATGGTCGCAGCACTTTTGTCCTGCTAAGGGAGTTGTCCATCCATGGAAAATAAAAAACTCAATTTTTAAATGACAAAATTTTGCAGAAAGAAAGGTTGCTCGGCTAAGCTAATTAAATTGTACAAATTGTGGGTGGTGTCCTTGTTCGCATCCGGGTAAGGGAGTGCTTGATAAAGGAAAATAAAATGTGTGGAACTTAAAAACAGGATCGACGGTCGTGTGTAATTGTCCGCTAAAGGCGATTATCAGCCTTTGGGAGATGGGATGGGAGCGGGTCCAAGTACTACTTACGAAGTAGACCATCCTGTCGATGTAGCAATGCATTCTGACGCTAGATTTGGCATTAAATTTCCGGGAAAGCGATTGTAGCCATTAGACGTAGCCTTAGAGCGGACCAGCATGTGCGTGAAAAGTATCTGTTCAAGATCAAGCCACCTCCAATACTTATGCCAGTCAGTTGAAACATCGAACATCTCATCAAAGTCCTTCGAACGATATGGTTCTTCTCTTCGCACTCCACCTTCAAACAGTGATTTGTAAGCTTCCCCATTGAATGCAGAGATCAACCGAATTCCTACCACGCCCCCTCGAGCAATCAACACACCACCATCTGCCCCCAGCGCGGTCGAACCCATTAAGCTCGTCCAGTCGAGCAATTTGCCACAATTAAGTTGCCACCAAGAGTCAAATTAATCATCACAGCAATCAAACCCATTTCACGTGTCAACATGAAAAATACCCGAAATAAGCAACTTAATACAAACCCACCACCCCTCTGCAGAAGTAAGTCGCAAAGTCAACCAACAAATGAAAGTCCTTCCTCACATTATCCGACTCGTGGATGGGAGAGCGGCAGCAGCACAGCACCAGGCTGATGCATGTTTTTGCGATTTACTGGCATTGTGCACTCGCATTGTGTTGCACACTGCCGTTCGTCACCCCTTATCACACCCTCACACCCGCGCGCACCGACTGATTGATGTTTAAAATGCAATCTAGCGACGGAAAAGACGAAAGGACATTTGTCAACTTGATTTGAAAATATTGCGCGCAAAAAGCGCCCTATAATTACATTCGTTGACGGGAATTTATTGCGTTGCACTGTGTGTTAGTGGGTGTGTGCCGTGCAGCTGTTGTGGGAAACACCGCCAGATGTCCTGGCCACCAGGACATGTGTGTATGTATGATTTGTTTCCCATCGGATTGTCGTTTTCATTTTTTCGTGCGTGAGAGTGCGATACCTTCCGATTGAGTGGGGGGTGGATAATTGAGCACGTGGATTAGGAGCCGGTGAAGTCAAATGCAGAGAGAGACACACACCTCCCGTCCTCAGCCACAGTGGTTCATGGCAACTACCCCCAGTGACACAGAAACTACCCCCAAACTTGCATGCTTTGGTGAACTGAAGGACAAAATCTCCGACACACTCTGGGATTTAATAATGAAATAGCTAGAGGTGCAGTAGCAATTTTGCAGCAGCGCCACGGAGGTCCTTTTTAATTTCAAACACAAAGCGCACCCCAGCCACCGGCCAGCACCTGTGCGCCTGCCGATTCCTTGCCACTGCTGTCTTCCCACAAAATCCATTTTGGTAAATAAGATGCACAGCATTGGTCGCATTTTCGTTGAACCTGATCACCCCTTCGCCGAGGAGGGAGAGGGAGCAAATTGCCACCACAACATTTAACCACGAACCATTTAAATAACGATATCGACGTGAGGGATTTTCAATTTAATGAAATAAGGAACCAAGGACACCGCTTCGACGTTGATTCTTCTTCTTCCTCTACATTCTTTTTCCCACCCTACCCCCTCAACACTTCAGTCCTTTCAAACCGCAGCGAGCGAGTGTCGCCTGCCTCTGATCGCCCTGCAGACAGATAATGTTATTCACGATTCTCTATCGGCGATGGGGAGGTGCTCGCTTTTTTCATAAGAAATAAATTTGTGCAAGGACGTGCCGTCGAGCCAAACCTAATTTAATCGCAGTGGAAGACGGTTGGAAGACGTGTCCGAGCGACAGAAAAAAAGGGTTCGTTTCGAAATTTACTGCTGCCCATCCTTCGGCAAAAAATGCTCACTACAACCACCGCAGCATTTTTGGTGGCGCTTAAGCTCGTTCTGCTACACACGGCGGCGAGCGGATGGTTGCACAAAAAAGAGAGTAATTGATTGTAAATGTATTTAATTTTAAATGGAACTCGTAGCGGCGCGGTGGCACTGGATCGCTTTGAATGCTCGCCCATGTGAGTATTATTTATTGGGACATGGTCTGTGGACAGGAGTCAATTTGGGTGAATTAGGTGAATCAGTTGAATTGAAACTATTTACATTTGGCGAGGGACTGTGGGGACAGTCGCTAGCTCCGCCCGATTGTGCGGTGTCAGCTGGATTTTTCTTGTGCGGTGCGGTGGGATAAGACTATCCTCGTGTTACCGTAGTTCATTGTAATACTTTAATTTGAGACTATGTTCGGTCATCCAGATGTTTCATCGAATGTGGAAAGAAAATGACTATCGGTAATGTCTTGAAGATCATGGAGGAAGTGACCATTTTACAAACTGACAACCGGGCCAGGGTGTTGGCAGATGTAACAACGATCGAGGCTCATAGATCGAGCACAGACCTAGCGCCAGGAGAAAGACCTATTCAAGATATGTGAGAACATCAGATACGTCATACGGCTGGGTCTGGGATTATAAAGTAGGAATCGATGCAGGTTCTAATGACTTATTTGCTTGTCCAGATATCTTTGTCTTCTGCGCGCTAGTGTCCCACAGAATCCCAGTATTTGTTCTGAAAATTTCGTTAGATTCTTCGCAGACTCTGCAGAGACCATCTCCTGTTGATTCTAGTCCCGCTCTAGGTGCCCCCTGAGTCTGCAGTGACTTGTTAGGAAGCCGGTTAGGCTACAGGGGATCTTTTTGCTCATGAGACATGTCTCAAACCTCTTCCGGCTATGTAGCCTCTGAAAACTGTTCCCTAAACTCTTCCCTGAGCACATGATCTCCTACAGCGCAGAAGGGTTCGGGGATCCGAACCGATTCCTATGCCCTTTCCTAGTAAGGAGCCAGGTATCCAGCAGAGCCTTATTCTGCCCGGATCAGCTTTCTAAGCTTTTGTAGACATTCCCAAACAAACTTTGATTTGATGATGTAGGAGTCAAGTACCAGGATAGCGGCACGAGTGTCAGACATAGTTCCTGTCAAGATTGATTAGAGTGCATCTGTCTGTAGCATAGACTTCTGCTTGAAAGACAAAGGTGCGTTTTTCTACGGACTCGTAGTACTTTCTGCTTGAGGCTGTCATGTGTCCAAATACTCCCTTCATTTTCGATCCATCTGTACACCATTTTACTCAGTCAGTGGGCTATGGATTCATTGCTCCAACCGTTTTTGGTGCTGTGCCCACAAATGGTGTTCGATCGGATTGACTGGGGTGAATGAGACTGTCCCTGTGAATTGGGGCTTGTGTGTGCTTTAAGAAATTTAAGGCAGTAATCAACCATCAAACGCGAAAAAATCAATGTCGAGCAGCTACTTGTCCCAACGGAAAGAGCTTTGCTTCGATGGCTTGCACAGGTGGCACGAATGTCTCTATCATCAGGACTTCCGAGGAGTGTCTTCAATGCTACTCCATCAGAAAGGCGTCCCCTTGGCCGACTTAGGACGAGGTGGTTAGACCAAGTCAAAAAACAAAAAATAGCTTGGTAATCCTGGTGAGTTAGAGTCGGTGGCGGAAGATCGAGTGGCCAGGAGATGTCTAGAGCTTGTCTTACCTTGCGACCCCTTTATTGATTGATGCGGGTCTGAAAATGATGATGATACACATTCAATCTAATTAGTGAAACCAGACGCAGGGCAGAGTGCTTCCGAGTAAGGCAGATTTTTGAGAGAGATGTAGACTGAAGCTTGTCTTCTGTTTTTCTAGGGATGCAGAGCATGCGGTCAAACTTGACCTTCGAACGAATTCGGTTTAATTTTTGACTTTGCAGCAGGCTAAGCGGGTAGTTTCAGTGTCGAGGAGGACTAAGGCGGTAATTGTGGTGTATAACATGGAATGGAGCTGGCTCACTTACCAGACAGAATTTTAGTTATATTAATAATAATAAGTAACATTATTGGTGGCCCGAAGAGGGCCAGGGCCTAGCTTCTTAGCAACCACTCGTGTTGTGAGTGCTATTGTACTCTCATGAATGGAAGGGACCTACAGTTTTATGCCGACTCCGAAGGGACAAGTTTGAGAAGATTTTTCTGTACAGGAATGCTCTTTGAGCATTGTCAGAAACTGTTGACTCGAAATAGGTGGGCTGTGCACATACCCACAACGCCGGGGTCCCCACACGACTGAATTTGAGCAATAAGGGGTAGGTGTTCATCTGCTCCACTTCGCATTATCGCTGCTCCCAGTTTACATGCCTTAGATAACCAACGAATGTTCGAGTGTTAAGGTTAGCCTTGTGTATTTCAGGGTTCAGTTGCAGTGGTGTCTGGTATAGGTTCTACTTCGTGATTACATATCCAGCTTCAGTTCAGCTGCGACCATGCAGACTTTGTCTCCGCTCGACTGCTGTTGTTCAAAGTAGAATGGGGAGACACCATCTATCTATCCTCTACTTCAGTATAGGAGGCTTACCTGACCTAACTCGGCCGTGTTCCATTTGGGGTGGCTCTATAATGACTTCTGCATCAGTTATAGACAGCTACAGAAAGCTCTTCCAACATCGTTGTCTTGTTGGCACAAACCAATAGCTTAACGTAGCCCCACCAAAAATAGTCAAGTGGCGTTCATTCTTACGAACGAGGATTAATTTCTTGAGATAACAAACTCACCATATTTACTCATCAATAAATCGATCGTAACGTTTGCTGTGTGGCTTGTGGCAAGTTTATATCTTCCGATTCGGAAGATGGCGCGATAACTCTGACCATTCACAGTAACGTGACGTGGCCGAAAATAAATATGGCCCAATAACGACGCCGCCATGCAAATCGCAACCAAATAGTTGTTTCTTGTGGATTAACTGGTGACTCATGAAGCACCTGTCGATGTTCACCCGACCGTTAACGCATATTTTGCCTATTTACGAACCCATTGAGCCAAAAATAAGCTTCGTCACTGAAGTAATTTTGCCATGAAATTCATCATCTTGGCGCATCTTCTCCAGAACCCAATCGGAGAACGCCCAATTCTTGAGAACGCCGTGAAATTGACTGATTTGGATCATTTGCTATGTAGCAGCGATATTTTCGACACTCCAACCAACTCGTTCTCTCAATGACACGGTAACATCACACAACGAATATGCAGACTCAAATTTTTGACCTTAACTTGTTATTGCCTGTGTACTAGAGCGGAGATTACTACCGAAGATTGGAGTTAACGCTGCCACCCACTCGCAATTTCGGTACAACATTTTTGTAATTTACAGACGTTGCTCGTTCGTGTATTCCGTCCGTCCATGGTGAGTCTGCTGAATAAATTGACAACGACAGTTCAACGTTTTCAAAGTGGTCAAGTCCCTATTCGCAAACCCTTACATCGCCTTTTCACTTCTTACTTTTTCCACAAACGGCTGAACTAAGCAAAATTAGCGTTAGTCATCTTTATCGCCTTGTTAAAATAACCACCTGGTCTGCGGCTTGTGATCGACTAGATTTGCTCTGGACTAAGTGTGATTGTCGTGAGCTACTTTAAACGAAGATCTGTAAACTGAAAATTCTAGGCTCCCGCATTGACATCAGCTTCGTTGTCTCTCCCCAGTTTCGATGGTAGTTACTGGCAACAACCGTGCATTTCAGTGTTGAGCGGACTAACCAACAGATGCAGCTACTCACAAAGTAATTTTAAGCACCTTGCTGGTGCCTGAGCTGAGCTGAGTTTCTCTTCATCTCCTCAACAGCTTTTGTCACTGAAGTCACTGAAAACACATTAACCTCACATGGACCTCCAAATTTGGAGCAGCTCGTCAGGATATGACATCGCTTCTGCAGTACAACGGTTCATTATTCTCGCGTCGTTACACTCATCCTTGTTCACAAAACAGTCTCTGTTGGTCCTCATCTCACCTGCATGTACCTCGACTGCGGTCCATTCATTGCAATCATAATCCAGCCCCACCCCACCACCCAGCGATTAGATGCCAAGCTTCAGCGACGTTATCGTCGTAAATGCCATCGACATAATTCCCTCACCTGCAACCCGGAAAGGGCATCATGTCAATTTTTGGGAGCTCACCCCTTGACCAAGACGAGTGCGCTCTGCCCCGGCACCGTCCTCATAAATTCCAATCCTTTCGATAAACGAAGTAATAACTCTGTGTACTGCACGCCCATACGTTCACACCTTTATCGCCCTGAGCTGCCCCCCTCCACCCCGTTGACCACGAGGCAATAAATCGTCCATCCCCTCCGAGGGCATGAAACAAACTACATCCAACCTGATCTGACCACTCAACCATAAAATTCCGGCCAACGACGGAAGCTTGCAATTTGCAATACGCCGCCACAATTTCGCCCACTTGGCACCGGACCAGTGCTGCTCGATAAATAAAATTCAGTTCCTCCGCAGGAGCATCGACGAGAGGGCAAACAAAAAAACACACTCTCCTGCTCCATCAGAAGGGGTTGCCCAAGGAAGCTCGGACAAAAAATACACAACGCAGGCATATCTCTGGAAATTGAGAACTTGTATGACTTGCAGGTAGTTAAGTGGAATTTGCACCCCCTCCTCCCCCTCCACCCGAAATGAGCTTAAGAAGTTCCGTCCCCGATAACAAATGGTCTTCCGTCGGTCGTATAGCCAAATAAAACGAACGACGTGTGAATAAAAGAAAAGTCAACTCGGCTGTAACATCCGACATCGTTTCATTTATTGGCGTGTCCCTGCCGAACGGGGAAATGATGTGGGTCCCAGCGAGCGTTGCCGGGTGAGCCAGCGACTTGAAGACTCATTCGGGTCGGCACAGCCCGGTGTACGGCAGACCCAACCATGACTGGGCGTGTGGTGTGGATTCTCCACAATCATTCAATTTAATTGAGTACTTTATGATCTTGTGAGAGATAATAACAAGTTGACAGTTGAATCCCATGGAAAACCAATAACTCCCTTGGGAGAAGGAAGGGGGCCAAGAAGTTGTGCACAAAAAAGGGGTCGACTGCCTACTTGACCTTGGGTGGTCCCTTTTTCCCTCGTGAAATCGCCAAGTCCATAAAAGTCCGTCTCAATCGTGCTTACGAGGCAAAAGAAACATCGAATGGCTGCTTTATGTCTGTCCTATCGGGATCGCTTCCTTTTTGTTTTTCACTGTCCCCCCGTTCGGCTGGTTCGCTCTCGTTTATTGACTTTGTTCCCGATGAGTTCTGTGCGATGCAGCCGTAGTTGATGGCTGCGACCTTAGGAGATCGAATTCGCTGCGTGACGACGCACGAGGGTATCTCTGAGCCATTCGAGTGAGAAATGGTTTCCTTTTCTTTTTTTTTTCGGGAAACTCGCTTGCCTCGCTGTATTACTTTACGGACTATAATTCGAGTAAATTTGGTCATGTGTGCTTGTCGCTTGTTACACTGGGGGGTGGCTTTTGTTTTAGCGCGGTTCAATTTGATTGCGCCTCGAAATTGATTCAGATTCGTCGAATTCACCGAATGACTCCAACTTTAAAGTCGAAGCAGAGGTCGTTTAATGATGTAATTCATTTGAGATATTTGTGGAACGACTCAAGGGGGTTCACTAAAACCTTCACATACACAGACTTGTTGGCCGTTGATCGCGGTGGTGACGACTGACATCAGAAATGCTTTCAACTCGGCAAACTGGTGCTCCATTATGAGAGCCCTGGCCGGAATGGATACAGCATACTACATGCGGAGGCATTAGCGTTTCCGCAGGAGTCCCGCAAGGATCTGTCCTTGGACCTCTCCTATGCCGTATAATGTACGACGTGATTCTACGTCTTTCGCTACGAGATGGAAGTGACTGAAGTGACTATGCCTGAAGTGATTCCCGGATTGGACATCAGACAACAAGATCAAAGGAATCATTGAAGGATCTCTGTGGCATGATCGACAACAAACTTCGCTTCAAAACCCTCACTAAGTCCTCCAGTGAGAAGGCATCGATTATGCAAGCAGCACTCTCTCGGATGCTCCAGTAGGATACTGCTGTCCTAAGTGGTCACCTCCGTCCACCTATACGCTGCTCCTATATGGGCAATGGCCATTACTGAGTGCAGGAGAAAGCTGACGGCACAGTACAGGCTCTGCGCAACTAGAGCCATAGCTAGAGCCATTAGCTGCTTCCAAAACATATCCGACGAAACGAAAATATATCAGAGGGTGTAACTGCAGCTGGCCCTGAATCATCAGGAGGAATGAAGAATAAAGACAGAGGAAAGAGCGGTATCGATGACACTGTTTCAAAGCAGTTGGGATGGCTCTATAAAGGGCAGGTGGACCCATAAGCTCATTCCCATCACTGAATTTTGGACGAAAAGAAGACCAGGGTACTGCAATTTTTACCTTACACAGTTTCAGTAGTGGCACGGTGGCTATCGGAAATGCCTCCACAGGTTTGGCCACGATAGCTCACCTATGTGCTCCGAATGTCCAGGATGCAAGACACACAGTGTTCTAATGTACACGCTTCTCAGAAGACAGATCGAGCTTGGCAAGCCCAGAAGATCTCAATATCAGAGAGCGACAGGTCAGAGTTCTGGGTAACGTACATCACGTAACTTGATACAATCGAGTTTTGTCGATCGTGGATCGAGTTACATTGAAACTCTCACTTAAAAATGTCATTGTGTGCTGTTAAGTCCTACGATCCGACGATACAATCGAGAATACTCGATGGAACCAAATATTTGGTCCGAATGGTCGGTTGTATTGAGTCAACTTGACCTGTTACAAGTTAAGTGCTGGCATCCCTGCTCTAAGAAGGGACCAAGAGGTGGTCTTACAGACTAGAGCATAATGGCTAACTAGACCCGCGAAGTAATACGTAACGAAACTTATGTGGGGAGTGTGGTTTAAGTGTGTACAGGTGTGGTTTAGGACGTAAGCGCGATGAAAAATGGAACAATGTCCCGCGAATCGTTCTGCCTGGTAGCACGAGTTACCAGTATCTTGAAAAGGATTCCACATCCATTGGCGCAAGCCATAAAAAAGGTCTTCGGTCAGACCACTCGAAAGGGGACACGATATGTGGGGCACCACTCACCACTTGTGGACATTAAAGGAGCTTTTAACAATGTCGAGCTCAAAAGCGTGTTACTTAACCCACTCGGGATGGAAAAGGACATAGTGGCCTTATAGGCCAATCGATAGTAAGGATATAATATCCTGTCTTGGTGATAACAAGTTCTGTACAGCTACTAATAGAGGCACTCCACAAAGTGAAATACTTCTTACTTAACTTACTTAAGTCGTTTAACCCCTCGGGCGGCATAGGGCGTCTACAACGCCCGCACGCCATCTCGTACGAATTTCTGCAACGCGCTTGAGCTCCCTCCAGCTCATTCCTAAAGAACTTGATTCCCCTTCAACTGTTCTGTGCCATGTTTGCCTAGGGCGTTCCGCTGTTCTGCCTGCCTGCGTAAGCGGATTCCATTGCATGGCGTACGCAATGGATTTGTCCTCGCGCCGTAGGGTGTGTCCAATCAACTGCCACTTTCTCCTTCGTATTGCGATACGGTTCGGCCAGAAAATCCTAAGGATTTTTCTTAAACATGTGTTTACGAAAGATTGCAGCTTTCGCGTGTTAATGATGTCCACTTCCCAGGTGCTGCATCCATATGGTAGCACCGATTCTACGTTGGAGCGGAACAGTCGTAGCTTGGTTCTTAAGCTGATGACATTGCTTTTCCAGACCGTGGATAGCATTCCGAACGCAGCAAAGTGAAATGCGCACTCTTATCTTATGGAACATCTCTTGTGTACAAAGAATAACGTCCAATGCCGCTGGAAAAGACAGGATCCATGGTAAGATGTTCTCATTGCAGCCCGTCACGATCAGGGATACTATTCCCCTGTCTATCCTTGAACTAGAAAAATGAACCAAAAAATGGGAATAGACGCGAAAAGTCCATAGTGATCACTCTCGTACTCTTCTTCTTCTTCTTCATTGATTGGCGCTACAGTCCGGGGTGGACCTGGGCCTCAACCAACATGCCTCTCCAGCCAGCACGATCTTTCGCCAGCTGCCTCCAGTTGCGCACACCAAGTTGGTTGAGGTCCTTTTCCACTTGTGTGCGGCATCTTGTGCGAGGACGTCGTCTGTTGCGCTGTCCCAATGGCTCGGTGTCGAAGACTCTTCGGGCCGGAGCTGTGGTGTTCATCCGCTCTACATGACCTAGCCATCTTAACCGTTAGATCCGACGATGCTTAACTAGGTGCATGTCGCTGTACAGCCCGTATAGTTCGTGGTTGAACTTTCTCCTCCAAACGCCATCAACGCAAACAGGACCAAAGATCGTACGCAGAACTTTTCTCTCAAAACAAACAAGAGCTTCTTCATCCGCTTTCAATAGCGTCCATGTGTCTGCGCCGTAGAGCAGGACTGAGAAGATCAGAGTTCTATACAAAGTCAACTTGGTGTTTCTAGAGATGGCTCTGTTACTCAATTGCTTCTTGAGCCCAAAGAAGCAGCGAATGGCAACAGCAATTCTGCGCTTGATCTCGGTACTGGTGTTGTTGTCCCTATTTACTCCAGAGCCTAGGTGGACGAAGTCCTTGACTACCTCAAGGTTTCTGCTGCCCAATATGGCCCTCTGTCCGAGACGTCGATGTTGGGCGTCCTTTCGTGATGACATCATATACTTTGTTTTGCCCTGGTTAACTGCTAGACCCATTTTAGCCGCTTCCGCTTCAATACTAGCAAACGCCTCATTGACGGCTCGCTGTGTTCGGCCAATCACGTCAATGTCGTCCGCGTAAACAAGCAGTTGAACGGACTTTTGGAAGATCGTGCCTCGGGTGTTTACGTTTGAGTTTCGCACGATCTTCTCAAGTATGATGTTAAAGAAGTCACATGACAAAGTGTCGCCTTGCCTAAAAACCTTTTTTGACATTGAAGGTCTCGGTGAGTTCGTTACCGACCTTGATGGAGCAGCGAGAGTTCTCCATCGTCATCGTGCACAGCCTGACGAGTGTAGCAGGAATGCCAAAACTAGACATGGCGTTGTATAGCGCTTCTCTATGCACACTGTCATATGCGGCCTTAAAGTCGACAAATAGGTGGTGGGTGTCGATCTGCATCTCTTGAGTCTTTTCCAGGATCTGCCGGAGTGTAAATATTTGGTCTATTGTGGACTTTCCTGGCCTGAAACCGCACTGATAGGGACCTATCAGGTTGTTGACAAAGGGTTTCAGGCGTTCACACAGAACGGCAGAGAGTATCTTGTAAGCGATGTTAAGGAGGCTGATCCCTCTATAGTTGGCGCAGTCAAAGGGGTCTCCTTTCTTGTGGACCGGACAAACGACGCTGAGATTCCACTCATCGGGCATGCTTTCCTCCGACCATATCTCACAGATGAGCTGGTGCATGCGCCCAACCAGGTCATCTCCAGCTGCCTTAAACAATTCCGCGGACAATCCGTCCGCTCCAGCAGCTTTGTTCGACTTCAGTCTAGATATCGATATCTTAACTTCGTCTAATTCGTGGGGACGGAATTCGTGTTCATCATCGTCCAAATATAGTGAAACATATCGCAAACTCTCGTACTCAACGGCTGTTAATCAGGGCCGTGTGTGGTGGTCTATCAGCAACATATACAGGTAGACAGGCTTCTGGAAAACGATTGTCTATGGATTGCAAGCAAATCTAGCTTGAACTCAATTTTGTACTCTGCCAACAAGTTACACAGAGAGGTTCTCCTGTCCTGATGCACTATTTGCCAAATTCCCTATGCTTCAAGGCTCGCAGAGCGATCGCATCTCCTCGTAAGGATTGGGCCCGATCTCTTCGAATTACCTGGTAATTCTAATCCCAGAGCTTAGGAGACTGGTTTAACTAAGTGCCGATGACCGGTAGCACACCTGGACTGCGGAAAGGGCTGTATACTTATGGTTCTTGGAACGCAGCGATCGATTTCTCTATGGTGGGTCCCCGATCATGAAACATACACGGCCATGTGGCAGCAGATGAACTGACCCGGAATGGGATCGAAAGCGACCTATCGCAGGCAATCTTAAACATTCACACCCCATTGGCAGATGACAATAAGATAGTCCATGACAGGATAATAGGAACAGCACATGTATGATGGACAGTTGCGAGACTATTCGGATGCTATGGCCCAGTTACAACAGCGCGAAATCCGACGAACTCCTAAAATGCGATAAAAAGCTGCTTAGAATGGTAGTCAGTGCGCTTAGATATGGGATACAACCAACAACTAAAGTATCATCAAACAAAATGGGTCTTACCCGTGACTACATCTGCAGAGGCTATGGAGAAGGAGAAGAATAAGAGGCTACTCCTCACTATCTCTGTCACAGTCCAAGCTTCTTCCGATTGCGGAATAGAACTCTGGGAGAATTTTTCTTCCAAAACCCTCACGATTTTAAAGACATGCCATTAACATCTTTTTACAGGCCAATTAGGACAGCGGCCATGCTCAACTCGAAGGAACCGGGATCAAACACATCGTAAATGGCTAGAGTCATGTATACAAGAGGATATCACACTCAAAGGGCATCACAATGGGTCTACAAGCACCTACGTGCGGCGGGCTTTCGGCCCGCCAATCAGCTTACCTAACCCAATTTAAGTATTTAAGTTTTCGCTCGGTTCTAATAAACGATTTGACAGCCGTGTGCACCTATTTGACCGATGAGGAGTTTGGCACATCAAGCAGTGTCGAATAGAAACCTATTCTCGGCGGTGGTCATGGCGTTGTGTTGTGTATATACTCACATATAAACTCCCTCTCACCCTTAATCCGTAACATAATCAAATAAATTCACCCTCACCATAGATCCCCAACACTGCATTCGGGATTGTCTCCATCTGCGTGAAGGGCAGCTGTGCACAATGCTGCATCAGCTGTATCAGCAATTAATAAAAATGAATTAAAATGAATGAATGATGCTGTATCAGCAATGCATTTGTTTGTTCCGAGAGCGAATGCGAAAATTGCACAAATGCTGTGAAAGCACAATCCATCACGTATCGGGAATGGGAACATCTTAGAATGCATGAATGGTTGTGGGATCAACGCTAGTGGTCGGAAAACAAACAGCAGCCAGCACAGCCAACTCAACATCGGCCATTCAACCATTCTCAAGAATCCAACTACCTTCCCAGCGGCACTGACCGCCTAATGCCCCGGGCTACCTTCGAAAAGAAATTCTCGATCAGCATTCCCTCCAAATCCGACTGTATGTCTGATAGGCAAACGTTGGAAGCTCCTCTGTGTATGTTCACAGACGGATCGAAGTCAAGCGAAGGGGTGGGTGCGGGTGTCTATTCCCAAGATCTCAACAGCTCCCAGGAGCTGTAGCGTTTATCAGGCAGAAACCATTGTGATTGTCATGGCGGACTGTTCGGACAGTCAGGCCGCTATCAAATTCCTGGACAATGTCATGTTCTACTCAAAACAATCCCTTAATTGCAGGCAGTCTCTTAACGAGATGGCTGAGCATTTTAACATTCACCTCATGTGGGTGCCTGGACACTGTGACATACCAGGGAACTGCGAAGCCGATGAACTCGCCAGGTGTGGTACAACCTCATCCCCATCCATAGCAGGGGTACCACCTTCCATACCGATCACTACAGCCTACCATCTTTTAAATATTCACACAATTAAGACCACCAATGACAAATGGCTAGAAGGCGCCACCAACGGTCACCACTCAGTCTACTTAGACTCAGCAAGCACTCATTAAGGACCCTCATTGGAGTCATAACCTGGCACTGTGCTATTGGCACTCATGCTCGCAGGATGGGTGCCCCATATAATGACTTCTGCAGAAGCTGCATGGATGAAGAGGAGGAAGAAAACACACATCACCTACTCTGCTCTTGCAGCGCTCTGGCTAGTCGTAGGTTCCTAGGGGCCTACTACTTCAGCAGCCGTAACGACAGAACAGTGTCCGTATTGGCTTCCGATGTTAGGAGAAGTCAATCCGCGTGGTATCACAATGGGCCTACTCTGGCCTAAGTGTGACTGCCCTTAATTTCATTGTCACTATATGCGTGGACGCACTTGGGCCTACATGTCTAGGTTCGATCCCTGGTACGGCCAATAAGTATTTACCCCCCCACCTGTTTAGAGTCACTGTCAATGCTCATCATCTGTACATCTGTCTGTACATCTGCCTAGAAAAAAGCTTCTCAAACTTCGCCGTTCGGAGTCGGCATAAAACTGTTGATTCCTTCCACTCGTGAGAGAACAAAAGCACGCACAACACTAGTGGTTGCTAAGAAGCTAGATCCTGGTCGTCTACGGGTTGTAGTGCCTTAATATCATATTTTTTTTTTACATTTATACTCTCGGCCCCTGGATAAGGAGGAAGACAGTCTTCAGATTCATATCAGCCACTAAGAGCGGGGCCACCTACGACACTGTCTGCTGTACTTGTCGTCTACTTGGGCCCTACTTGGGCACAGGTCACTGGTCTCCACCTACCATTTGAAGCTTTCCCTATAATCACTCGCCTTCTTGGGCCTTAGGACGTTAGCCCACAGTCTCCAGGCTTATGTACAGAATCCTGCAGTTTGAGACCTCAGATCAAGCTTCCGCACAATAAGGGCTCCACCAAAAACCGATGTCGAGTGTCTGTCATTCCATGCCCTGGTCATCGAAACCCCTGCCTTTACAATGCACCACTCCCTCCATAGTCCGAGGAGAAAAAAAAGCAAAACTTCGCATTAAAATGCAAACCCGTTCTGGTTGCCCACTCTAATTGGAAAACCACGAAACAAAGTTTGCTCGTTAATTGATGCGAAAGGATAATGGAACTAGAGAGCGAGAGATTTGCCCATAACCAGAAAACATAACCGTTATTGCGCGTTGTATTCCCCGCACAAAGAGCTCCAGTTAAGCAATTCTAATTAAAATCTGTTGGTCGGATGTGCGCTCGTGTGTGCCCGTGTGTGTGTCGGATGAAAAGCGCGAAACAACTGCACTGGATTCGTTGACGACTCCTCTCGCCATCTGCCACATCATTTTCATATCACAAAAAAAGAAAAGCGTGTGTGCTTAATTCTGTCTGTTTACTCGCTTCTTTGCTGTTCACATTTAATTGCATACAATGCGAATGAAGACACAGAAGCAGCAGCATCTGATGGCGTGCACGCGAAGAGGCAGAGCAGAATTTTGTTTTAATATCTTGACAGTGGCCCGAGGGTGTATTACATAAATAATTAACGCCTGCTTAGGCAAACAGACGAAACGGGAAAAGCTAATCTGGCAGTCGTCGTTGGGAGGGTGAGGCGAACGAGAATGGGATCCGAAAAGTTCCCACATCGGAGAGGCTTTAATGAACTTTGCCATGGAGTGGCGCTTGGCAGGAAAGGCGGGCGCTTGTTGATTTTGCTGTTAATTTTTGGGTTTACTTTGGTTTGCAGGAAGAGACGGCTGCAATCCTTGTCGGACATGGACTTATTGTTCGCATTCATCAGTGGTGGGTGTCCGATTTGGAAAAGGATGATGGAGACTGAGGTGACATGGTCACTGTGTGATGTGGATGTCTTCTTCTTCTGCAAAAGGTGGTGTCCAATGGGGACACAACCCTTACTGCCATCATCACGGGATGTACGTATACAGCTTCAAGTGATAATAATAATATAATGATAATGTGGGTGGCGCTACAGCCCGTAGAGGGCTAGGTTCTAGCTTCTCACGACCCTCTCGAGTTGTGAGTGCTACTGTTCTCTTAGAAGTGGAAGGGATCTACAATGTTATGCCGGAACCGAACGGGCACGTTTGAGAATTCTCTTCAAGCATTGTCCGTGATTCGAAAGAGGTGGGGCCGTGGACAGTATTTTTGTCATACAGACCAGGGATCGAACCTCGAAGTTCAAGTGCATTGGGGGCGACGCACATAACCACAACGTCACGGTCCACCACATCAACTGATGATCATGGGACATAATTTGCAGTCTGTTAAGAAGCTATACTTAGCTTCTACATAAAACCCTCGTGTTGGGCCCAACAGTTTCACGCTGACTTCGGACTTCACTCAGTTAAAGTCCAATGCCTATGCAAAACACTCGCATTGACTCGAAATTCGTAGAACAGCGCATTATAGGAAACGTTTGTCCAAACGGAAGGCTAGATTAAATCACTAGTCACCGTGAGTACATGCAGACACTCAAGCCCGCTGCTGCTACAAGTGAGTACGCGCAGCACTGCTGGACAGCAGTATCTCACGCTCAGGGCTCAAGTTATGACCTTCCATAGACTGCTGGACAGATACTCGTGACGGAACAACAGTCAGTCAGCAGCCAGCAGTCTACCACCGGCTATCGTCTTCCTTGACTGGCGCTACAGTCGGCGGTGCACCTGATTCGCAAACAACATGCTTCTCCGTCTAGCAAGGAATTATGATAGGTGCTTCACGCTACACACCATTATTGAGGTCTCTTTTCAGCTATGTATGCCACAGGATGAGAGCGTTGTCCCTCCATCGAAGTATTTCAGGGCGGTGCCTGGGTGTCTCTCTACATGACCCAGCTGCCTTGCTTTGATCAGATTCATGTCGCTGCTCAGCCCAAACAGTTCGTCGTTCAGTCTCTCTACAAATAGGAGACAAAATATACTTCACATGACGATCCACACATCTTTTGGGTGGTTTTAGTCAAGGTCTTGTACAGAGATGTCTGGGTTTAGAGAGGGATGAGTTTATTTCTCATTTGACACCCAAGCCCAAATATCCAGCGATTGGCGAGCCTAAACCTTTGTTTTATCTCCGCTGATGTCAACTTCGCAGCCTAAGTAGACATACTGACACTTTGCCGAAGCGACGGTTACATCTTCTTACCGCCATTCACCGCGAGGCTCATTTAAGCTGCTGCCTTCTCGATGCTCGTTCAAGTGGCACTGACGGCCTCACTGTGGTTTTCCGATGATGTCAATGTCAATAGGACATGCGAGCGGTTTTACAGGTTTGTGGAATATAGTGTCTCTGGTGTTCACATTTGAGTAACGCACGATCTGCTCGAGAACGATGTTAGATAAATCGTATGACGTGGTCTCTGACTGAATTGACTGAAGCTATTAATTTGCAAACGATGCATTTAATTCCACAAAAATGTGACACACAAAAAATCAACTAATTTGCAGATAGTGCGAAAGTGGAGACGGCGTATTTAGTTCCACATAAGTTTAGCACACATAACTTGAAGACGTTGCAATTATTTTCACTTTTCCATGATCGATGGCAGACGTATGCAAGATGTTTCAAATTACTAGCGATCAACGAGCAACCAACCCGTGAAGAGCGGGTTTTTGTAGATCTAAGCAATTTAACTGTATAAAATCAATTTGGAATCATTTATGGAATAAATCAGAATAAGTCTAACACTCAAGCAGTTTGCTTCTTCTTTGAATAGCTATAGCCCCACCAGTGGCAAGGTGGCTATTCAAAACAACAAATACGAAAACGTATTTGACATCAAAGGCATCGATAGATCATTTGAATTCCATCAATTGGTTGGTGGGTATAGACTTGGTCTTCCGCGATGCTGGTAGAACATCATCTACACATGGCCGCATAACTATGCGTACAACACAAAATAAAATCACCTTTAATAAAATGCTTAAGGACATAATAGCGGAGGAAATGTGGGAAAAAAATGACATCCGATAATACAAATCGTATGGATTCGATGCCTAGATGTCCTTCCCATTTATTTTGCCTTGTACGCGTTCCCAACACCGACTGCGAAGTTTCAATCCTTATCTCTGCAAGCTTCCCTTGGATTTCTGTGAACTCGGAATGTTCTAACGCGGTTGTAGATATGTAGTGGCATTCTTGCAACTAGGCCAAAGTAGGTAATTCAGATTTGAAGGGGAAAATACAATAGCCAGACAGTTTTGTCAACATATTTCATCAGGCTTGTGTATTGTTGACACAGGTCACAGGTCAAATTATTTATGAGTCCCAGAAGCTTAAGAAATGAGTAATTTTAGAAATAAATGAGTCTCAACAAAGGTTTTTTAATAACACAATGCCTCCCTATTTGAGAACTAAAAAAACACAAAAGAAACCAGTATGATGTTTTTTTTTTTGAGGTTTTGATACTACACTGGAGCATGGTACTACCAGGTGGCAACCTACAACTCCTTCGCAAGATCAACAGGCGCTTCTGTGGTGAAGGGCTTACAGAATCAGCTCTAACCACATTAGCGCCGATGTGCTCTCGTTCTCGAGAGGTCCAACCATCACCCTTCCACATGTTTTTCAAATATAGTTGCGCATATGTTGCCGCTGGGAAAACTGATACTTAATGAGGTGTACAGTCTAATGTTGCCGCCTTCCGCGAAAGCGTTCAGAAAATATTAAAGTGTAGTTCACACGTTCAAATTTATGAAAATGGCAATGTGAAATAAAATTAAGTTAGATGTTTATGTAATCTTGTTCTTAAACAAATGAGTCAAATCAAAAAATTATGAGTCACCGAGTCTAGCTAAATCAAATTACTCCTTTTGACTCTATAGAGTCCCTGTGGTAACACCTCAACAATCAGTCACTTAGGCTGTGGTTACTTTCCTAGTTGCAGCGAGACCAGGACATTTGCAGATTATTTACTGGATTAGAGATGCGTCAAGTCGAGTTGATAAACCGAGTCAACCCGAGCTATGACCAAACGTGTGTCTCGTACGCTGCGTTGTGTGATATGTATTAATTTTTTTTTCTAGATTTGGTACCATTTTGTCGACATTCCAAAGCAAATAATGACGGGCCGCAGGTAAAAATAACTCTTGCTTGGGAAGTTTTCAATAATCCGGAATCATTACATTTTGGTTCGTGAGTTCATTTATTTTTTGATATGCATTGAATTATATTTAATAAACGTTCTTTTCGTCGGGTTGTCACATCTCTATGCTGGATGCTTTGCTCCCCTTTCTGTTCTTTGGAGAACAGGTCTAGTAATTTTGCGCGAGGGTTTATTAGGAAGTCTCATCATGATGCGCAGCAGAAACTTTGAGGTTGTCAACGACTTCGTCATCATACCAGGGGTTTTTTGTCGGGGGTGGTATGTAGCCAAAGGTAGTTTCCGCTACCTCTTTGATGGCCAAGCGGTAATGCAACCGTTGGAGTTTATGTTCGACCTAGGCATTCTGGAGAGAAGGACCTCAACCAACTTGAAGTGCGAAATTGGAGGCAGCTGGCTAAGGATCGTGCCAGCTGGAGAGGATTGTTGACTGATGCCCGGATTCACCCCGGACTGTAGCGCCACAAGAAGAAGAAGAAGAAGAAGAGGAATTCTGAAGAGTCTCTCAATTGCTCTTCGTCCAATTACAAGTTTCCTCGTTGTTGGGTGGTTGCAGCTTTCTGACATTGGACAGACGAGCTGTGAATCCTGCTGCAACGAGAAAATGATCGGAGTCGACGTTTAGCCCCCCTAAATGTTCGCACATGCAGGACATTTGGCGCGTATCTGCCATCAATGAACCCATGGTCGATTCTATTGGCGATTCGTCCATCCGGGGATAGCCAGGTTGCTGTGTTTGGTAGCGAACCTTGTGCTACTTATGACCATACTACGTGCTGTGGCAAGGTTTGTGAGTCGAAAGCCGTTGTCTGTTGACGTGTAGTGGGTGCTGTGCTTTTCGATAACTCCGCCAAAGATGTTTGGCTACTGATTTTGACATCACACGGACAACAACCAGACAGGCTCCGTAGGCATCGTCCAAGAGGTCACAGTAGTCCTCTTTGACAGAGTCTTCAGTCTCGTCGTGAGGGGCGTGTGCACATATGACGTTGATGTTTTAGGATCTGCCTTGGATGTGGATCACAGCCAGGCGATCACTTATCGGTTTGAAGTCGATGAACTGAAACTGAACGAATCCGCTTCCAAATGTGTGCAGTCTTTTGTGGTAGCTGTGACGCTTCTTGTATTCATTCCTAAGTCATTTGCGTGTCACCACAAGTGCCTTACCTGGTCTAGGTCCATTCTTGAGTCGCTACTACTTGACTATCATGTGATTTTTTACGTCGAGCCACTCATACGGAAGCTTCACTGACATCAACACGACTACGATCCCCAGCCATCACGCCAAATATGACACAAATACATTTTTTCCCACACCGCCTACTCATCAAAGCCACAAGGACCTCAGCTATGCGACCATACACCGTCAAGTATTTACAAATGGTGCTCCCCGAACCACTGGCTGAGCACGTCCTTGACCGCCGCCGCCACCGAATATAATAACAATCTGAACTCGAAATCTAATTCAATCCGAAAAATAAATATGTAACTTCAATTAATGTGTAAATATTGATTTCGGAAAACTATCGGCCAACTCAAACAGAGGCCAGGTGCGACTTTCATATGCATACGCGCCCGCCACACTCCCGCACCCGCTCCATCGGTACAAAACACTCGTAGTCTCTCAATTAACCCGAACAAAAGTGTTTACACTGACCACAGTAACACAGTGGCGGTGGCAAGGGCACCTCCAATGGGGCGCAGGAAGGTGTTGCGTGCAAACAATTTACCCAATTGACCACTGAATCATTGGACATTTTGATTATTTTTTATTGTAGTCGGTGGCGGTGGCAGTGCTGTAAGTGTGGCCTCGCTGGCGTGCGGCTCAACGGCAAATATTTGCTTTTTAGCATCAATTAAACTGTTTAATGCCCGCACAGCCACCCCGGAGATGATGTTGACTTGCGGTAACTCATTTTTATTGAGCCGTAATTTCAAGTTGACCGTAAAGCGCGTAAAGCGTGTGCAATATAAAATTACTCACACTGTGGCGGCTGTATTTACTCTGCAGGACAACATTGTTTCGGCGTGTGTACGTGGCGCGATCTCTGGCCTCCGGCTTTCGGTCGAATACGTTGAATTGAATCGTTTATCTGCGAGTGGACTGTGTATTTAACCTGTTGAGTGGTTGTAAAAGCGGAATAAACTCGAGGCGAAATGTGATCGCTGTGCGCGGAGTCAATTACTCGAGGGCTTTCTAAACACAGTTGATGATGATGTAATGACGTCGGAAAGATGTGCGCTGTCCTTATGGGCTTCGGATGTGAATTGACTTTTAACCATCGGCTGCGTGAGGGATGTTAACTTAACAAGCTTGTGCTCAAGAGACTACAATGGATGGGAGGGGAGTGGACGAGTGGACTTCCAAGGACTCAGGGGACATAATGTGGAACATATTCGCTTAATTGTGGCAATGAAGATGGGGCATGAACAGCAAGGGAGTGCGCTGCCATGCGGTGGATCCCGGCACGTCCGATCTACATCATTGCCTCCACACTGACTGCTGTTGTGGAAGGGTTCATAGGCTGTCATAGAGACTAGTTAGACCAATAAGCAATCGAGATACAGTTTTACTTGTCAGACTCCATGACTAGCTTAAGTTACCTCCCTAGAAAGGACACCTCTACATAACGGACAATCGTGACGGTCGCGTGGATGTCAGCTAAGAGAAGGAACTCTGTACCCCCGTTTGTTTCGTCGAATCAACATTCCATTCAACGATTACATCTCGGTTTAGATGACGCAACTTCTTTTTTGCAAAATTTTCTCAGAATCTGTGAATAGTCTTATCTTGCGGTTGTTAAATGTAAGCATACACACTTCCATGTTTTCTAAAAGTAATTTCGACCCCCCAAAGGTAGGTCGGCGGTAATTGGATGCCTTGAGGCCGCGGCTCTCTTAGACCAACTAGTTGGATCCGTTGTGCCTGCGAGGTTTTGTATTACTTTCATAAGACTTTAGGAGGTTCCTTAGCTCTACACCTCACAATCCCATCAGCTCTGCAAAGTTGTGTTTGTCTAAGTACTGCTTCCTTCTCTTGGCTAGAGCTAGCCATTCGCAGAGAAGTTAAATTTCATATCATCCTCATCTCATCAAAGTGTGGTGCGTTCAGTCATGATGCATACGTCGTGTGTGCGGTGAGGTTCTCAATAAGTGTTCGCACCTCAAGGCAGATCAGTGACTTCGATCTTTTCTAGCTTAGCGTCGGCCACACTGCCCTGGCTATTGGTCCAGTATTCGGACTGAGCCAACGAATTCTTACTCCGTCTACGGTTTCGTCTTCTAGTTTTCATCTTATAGAGCTAAGCGGCATGAGCGCGTAAGGGCTTGCCAGAGATACTTCAAGCTCGCATGTCTTCTGCTGCCAGCTTATTCGTTGCCTTGAATGGCAGCATGGCCAGGTATCTACCACAGAGTCACCGTATTCGTCACAGATATCTCACTGACGCTTTGTCTGCATAACCTGACAAGCTTTGAAGTCAAGATGACCCATGCTATTGCTTTTATAACCGCTTGGCTGTCGGAGAAGATGGAGATCGACTTGTTGGTTATATCGCGTTCTCGTAGCGCAAGTGCTGCTTCGTGCATCGCAGCCACTTCAGCTTAAAAGACGCTCCAGTCATCCCGTAGCAATTTTTTCAAATTGATCACAGAAGACCCCTGCGCTTGTACCCGCATATTTTGAGCCGTCGATATACAGGAACAATTCCCCATTTGTAGCCACCATATGCTCTTCCCATTCTATTCGATCCTGCAAACGAAGGTGAAAGGTCTTTTCCGAAGTCTGTTTATCTAGCGTGCTGGGTTGCTGACCAACACTTGACTATGTAAGCGGCACCATATGGTTAGTCTCTGAAAAGACTTGCTTCAGAGCCGATGAGGCTGCACTGTTGCGGCAGAATAGATCGAGGGGGTGACGGAATTTGATGCCTTTGAATGCTGCCGTCGGTGCTGTTCTGAGGCAACTTGTTATTCCCAGGCAGGACGATCTTTGTATTTTTGTGATCTGCTTTAGGAGGTTTTTTCTTCTCCAGTGCCTTTCACCATACCACAGAAACGGAGGTCAGGACAGGTGGTATATACTCGTGGTTTGAAACCTCAAGGGCTCCCAAAGGCACGTTTGCACGTATAGAATGCCAGACATGTCTTATTGATACAGTCCTCCGTATTAGCCTTGAATAGGAGGAATCGAGTATGACACCTAGGCATTTTACTGCCCTCTACGGGCTGTAACGCCATTCACATTATTATTATTAACCCATGACTGAGAGCTTCACTGAGAGATGCAGGAAATTATTGTGAATCCTGTGCTTTCTAATGTTTTCAAGATTTCGTTAACCACTAGGATCAATAGGAGAGGTGAGAGGACTCCTTCTTGGGGTGACTCCTGTTCGCCTTTCGTAAGACATATAGTTCACCTAGGAATGATTTAATCAGTCGCGATTGCAACATCAATCCGATCAACTCGCAGAGCCCTTAATTGTCCGGGATCAAGACACAGCACGGGCCGGTGCACGGTATAGTGGGGGAGGAGCGGATTATAGTCTAGGGGAAATTTTGAGCTGGGAGCACAGTGCGTCCGAAAGCAGACTTAAGAGTAATCTGATGTGCATTCCTGGCGAGACGTGTATTGCGGGTGAATTCAAGGAGAGGAGGAATGCAGTTGGCTAGCTCACTCGAGCATCGTTTGTTAAAACAACGATAAAACACGGACAGAGAAGACACGGTACGTCGATGTTCAAGCGAGTCTAATGAACCCCCTCGATATCGTTGTCTTCTATAAGCTTTATCGCTCGCTTTTGGATTCTATCTAGTAGGTGCAGGGTGGTCTTGGGGGCACCAGACCAGATATGAGCGTTATACTCAAGCTTAGGGCGAATATACGTCTTGCAGATTAAAGTCAAATCAGAGGCCAAAAGCCAAATTTCTTGCATCGATTAAGAAAACCTAAACATTTCGCAGCATTTTTGGCGACGTCGAATATGTGATCGTTCCAACTAAGTGTTGTGTTGATGCACATAGCGAGGATGGAAGGTTTTCCGGTTTCGTCAATACAAGCGCCATTCATGGATAATGGCTGATTATCAGGGGATCGCTTTAGAGACAGCAGACAGCATTGAGTTTTGGAAGCATTGAACTCCACTCTGTTCTTCTAACTCCAGTTAATTATGCCGTCCAGATCGGAATTCAATGTTTCATACGCTGCCGTTCCAATATTACGTCCGAAGGGCAGGGTCGTGAATTTTGGAACGAATATGAAAAGCTGAGGGTGCTGTCATCGGCGAAGGAGTGGATTGGATTAGAAGTGGCAGACAGGAGATCATTTATATGAGAAAGTCTCGGAGACAGAACAGAGCCCTGGGGGAAACCAGCATTTATTTTGTGAATATCAGACTTGAACTCATCCAAAACAACATGGATTGAACGGTTCGAAAGGTAGTTTCTAATCCATAGAAGCAGAGACTCATCAACACCATATGCACGCATTTTCGACAAAAGAGCTTGATGCTAAACTCTGTCATATCCAACTATCTTGCTTTCGCCTGTATTGTGCAAAGATTGGCTCGACTTTTCGGTGACGGTGACCGGATGCAAAGCAACACCTCCGACGGCGTGCATCAGCGAGTACACCTTCCAAACAAAAAAGTTCATCGTCGTTCCCCACTTCCGTCGCAACTAGCAGGTATATTCCCTGCGACGACTACGCGAAACTAGGCAAAAGAAAAACATCCCCGTTTTCAATCAGAAGCTCCAAGTTCCGCCAAAGAAAACTTAAATGTATGACTTTTCAAAAAGTGCACCCTTGACTTAAGCTGAATTGAGTAAATTAACATCCCGCCGAAGAGGACGACCGACACGCGCCAGCGTATCCGCCGCTCTTAAGCGATGAGATTACGTCTATCACCGTCGAGCCCGCAACTAATTACTGGCTCTAGAAAAGTTCACTCAGGAATGACGAAGCTTATGCCAGCTCATCCCTTAATTAAGACTTTCGTCTTCGTTAACAATTCAATTAACGACGGCTGTGCGGCCAGTGCGAAGCAGTGGCATCGCTCCGAGTCAGGGAATGCCTCTCAAGCGCCGTTGTGTGATGTGTACAATAGTCCTTTGGTCCTTAAAGTCTGCACTTCAAAACTTTCACGGTGCACACAGTGCAAACAAAGGGTGAGCATTAAACTAACACAAAAGACGACGAGCCCCACATGCACAGCGGCACCCCACTGCGCTCGGGGGAATGTGCCGAATCAGGGGGAGCGAGTGTGTGCGGATGGCAACCTGCCCCAACAGCACCACCGGGCCTGATGAGCAGCAGCAACAGTTGGCTGCCGGTCGTCGGGGGCGATAATAGCCCGAGGAACATACTGCTACACAACATACGTCTCACTTACTCCTGCCCGGCGGAACGCCGACGTTAAACAAAGCACCCAGTCAGACAGACAATTTATGAACCGTCGTCGTCGTCGGCCAGAGGGAGAAGTGGAAAAGATTAAAAAAGATATGGATACACACATTCTCTCGGCGCTGAGTGATGCCGCAGACCGAGAACGTCAATTTGCGGCATAAGATCGTCCCCCGAGGACCCATTTAGACCGTCAATGGGGGCGGCGGCGATGGGGCGGCTGTGGGGAGGTATAATAAAATTAAACGGACCGGGGAGGGTGTGACTCGGGCCGTGTCCACTGAGGAATTGCCGGCAATTATGATGAAGGATGTGTGCGAGGGTGGTGACGAAACGATGGCAATTAAGCGGTGTCCGGGCGTTGAAATTTTTAAATCCTCCCCCCGCCAGCTGGACGATGCTCAAAGGAATGGATTAGATGACATGCCAGTGCTTTGTGCTGCGGGTGTGAAGCCGGCCGATGACGAGCAGCACACGATGGATTATTGTGACGTTTGCATCGGGGCTGGTGTCCTGCACATGATGGCGCAGCTTTGGTGACAGTGGCCTCGGGGCCCATTAGCCGGTTGAAGGGATTGAGGATTGAGGCCTTTGTGCTGACATACGGAGTAGGTCAGTGGCAGTTTTTTCAAGGACTCCACCAAGGCTTGAGCAGTCGGACGCAACTGCACCGGCAGCACAATCCGTTTCTATCGAGGGTCCTTCACTGCGGACAGTGTCACTCGACGAACTGGAGCTCCTGACGTTCGGGTCCCCCACGTTCGATCGTCGCTTAACAACACAATATGGGCATCTGAATTAATTCCCTCTTGTCAGCTCAACTGTTCGGGAGAGCAGCCAATTTCGCATTGAGATGTGGAATTGGTTGCCGCTTCAAAGGACTCAACAGCGCACCGACTCGGTCGATAGACGACAGACGACAGACGCTCCTGCTCGGGGATTTACTTTGCATACGTTCATGTGCGCGACACAATGCACCGGCAGAAGGGCTGCAGGGTGGCAACAAAAGAATATCCGTCTGTTCGTCTGCTCTGTTAACATTCCACCAGCATTCGATGCAAATGAGATGTAAATTTGAATCTAATCGATGCTACGCAAAGATTTGATTCCACAAAGAAAGAACGGGAGCCGAATCCACTAAGTCTCCTGACTGGCTGTGCCGCATGCAGGACGATTACGTACGTACGTACGTGCACTGATTCATCTGGTCTGTGTGTGTTCTTGGACGTCAGACACTGGCACTCTGACACACTGACACACTGGTTGAACGATTCAAAGAATGAGCTACACGCCTCACCAGTCACTGGGGGGCATGCACCGGATAACTCAGATCCCCAGCCTCCCGGGGATTAGGACTCTGCAGCGCTGCGCATTAAGTGAGCGAGCCTTGCTGCGGGATGACCCATTTTTTCGAATGCTCCCATGTATCGGCCGTTAAATTTACTGTTCCCCGAGAAAGCGGGGGAATAAAATGCCCTAATTGAATCAATAATGCCACTTCGTGTTCCGTTTCGTTTTTACAATCTTCCATCATGCGAGTGCTATTTAATCCCCCATCAGTTGTGTACGCATCGCATACATCGTTAAAATGATTGCCCTCATTAGGATTTTACAACTTATTCCGGCGGGTGGTTGGGGGGGAGGGCCTAGAGATCTCTCTTTATCGCATTTGTACAGAGCTCATCTAGGGAATCGTTAAACCAACAACAAGCAGTAACGATTAACATAATTCGCTTCCATAAAAATGTTTTCACTCGGAGTGGATTTAAATAGATACTTTGTTGACATTGACGGCGACGGGAGCTCTGGGATTTACTGTGTGTCGACGAATGTGTTGTTTGGTGTTGGGTTGTTTTTTTTTTTTTTTTGCTTGCCTATGAGGGTCAACCGGGAGGTTGGTGGTTGTAGTTGGGCCGGACATAGGAAGGAGTCCAAGATGCAAAGGTGGGCACTTCGCATCGAACGAACACTCTTAAGGACGCGCGGAGGTAATCGCCATGTCTAGCTTGCGGTGGCTCGGAAATACCCTCAGACGTGAGAATAAACCACTCGCCGGCCAGTGCGAAATCAATTGGATGAACTAAGGAAACGTAGGGAAATCAATGGAGGACTCGATTATGTCAAATAAGTTGTGCAACGAGTAGGAACCGAGGTGCATATGGTCCAAGGACCAATCAGGAATAAGAATGAAAGTGTGCCTGGTCCACAAGACGAGGATGAGGGCGGCTCACCGGAATGAAAAGAATTGAAGAGCACCGGCCTCTCCGAAAGAATATGGATATGGCGCATAAAAAGAACCCGATCGAGGAGAGATTTGTGCTTTTTTTCGGAGATTTTTATGGTAAAACAACACTGGAACACTGAGATCAGCAGGCAGAGTAATACCAGAGATGCTTCTGTAAAGAGAAGCCCACATTATCCGCTCTCACCTCATCAACAATGGCCACCGGATCGGTGGCGGTGCTGTGCAGTATCGTCATTTTCTCCAAAGGCGTCGCAGAAGGTTTTTTTTTTGGTTAGGCCAAGCATATTTACTTATGTCTGGAAATAGTGTAGTTGCCCGTAAGAACGCCGTTAATTCGTGTGTGGTCGTTTAAGCATTTCTATTGATGACCTCGATACTCACCGATAAAAAAATGGTGAGTATCGGTTGGTTTGAAACTCGCTAGTCTACTCCAAGATTTGTCCTATAATCTATGCGCTATTGTCCATTTGACGGGCTCGAAAACGCACTTGTAAGTGTCGTGCTTCGTGGGAAACGCTTTTAGACTTTCACACAGTACGCTGAATAGGACCTTTGAGGCGACGTTGGGCAGGGACACACCTCCGTAGTTGTTGCAAGAGGAAGGATCGCAAAGGCAGTGCAACCCTTAACGAGATATCCGAGCAGTACAAAATTCGTCTATGCTGTGTGCCTGGCCATAGAGGCAATCCAGGTAGACAACTGTAGAGCTGACGAACTGTCTAAGTACGCCTCTGAACTGCCGATTGATAGCACCTCCTGTAACATAGGTACCCCTTTAGCTACCCTTAAGTTACAGACCAACAGGTATTCAGAGAATAAATGCCAGATGGTTAACAGGCAACTGCTGTTGAAGAACAAAACAAATCTGGCCTCATATTGATAAAAGAAGCTCAATTAGCACCGCAGTGTGAATAATTACCGGGCACTGCCTATTCCATGTAAAAAGAATAGGCGTTCTCCCCCAATACCCAAATGGCGATACAATGGGCCTTCTTTGGCCTAAGTACATAAATGATGCTTATTACCTTAGGACCCATAGCGGCCACTTCAATTTATTCAACAAAGTTGAGTCAAGGTCCACAAAGCTTTCAACCTTTATCAGATTTGAAGTACGGAGCACGGTAGGAAGAGCAGAGGGAGATTCATTAAAGACTGCCAAGTCAATCAGGCCTATCCTATGTGATTGAGAGACTCTTCCTCTTCCCAGTCGACTGGTTTGAAAGGGAAAGAAATAATTATTATAATAATATGGGTGGCGCTACAACCCGTAGATGGCCGGGGGTAGCTTCCAGCTTTTCCACAGTTTTATGCCGATTCCGAACGGCCATGTTTGAGAAGATTTTTTCTAGGCAAGTAATACTCTTTGAACATTGTTAGTCACTGTGAAAATTTGTTCACCAAAACCACTAAAGAGGTCACAGGCCACTCGATCTTCTCCCATCGACTGTAACTCATCAGGATTAATGCAACCTCGTCCTGGGTCCGCCAAGGGTCTCCTTCCTAATGGAGTCGCACTTAAGGCACGCCCCGGAAGACGTGATGATGGCGACATTGACATCATAGCTCTCTCCGTTCGGGGACGTAGCTGCTCGCAAATTGCCGTGTTTCTCATCCTATCTCGGCGAGCAACTCCCGCAACAGCACGAAGAAATCTCATCTAGGCAGGTTGTATTCGCTATCTTATGCTTTCGGCCATCACCCAAATTTCATGACCATATGTGGGAGTTGGATGAAATACTGAGTTAAAAATCAATAGCTGATTGCAGATCTTCCAAACTGTTTTAATATCCTTCCACCTGGCCAATCCAACAGGAAAGCTTAGCATTACTCCTCCCATCACTCGTGAAAAAGACTCCGAGTTACTTGAACTTCTCCAACCGCTTAGATGGGACTCCACGTACATGTAGGGTGCACCGAATAGGCGTTTTGGAAATTACCATAATCTCTGATTTATCCACGTTAACGTTCATCCCAGCATCTGCACATACGGTCAAACCTATAGAGTGGGAGAACAGATGAGGTACCCTCAAACCCCCAGGAAACATTCCTCCCCCCGGCTTCTCTGTAACTTCCAATCCATATATGGTACAGAATGAAAAGCAGAGGTGATAGGACGCATCCTTGGCGAAGTCCAACGACCACGGTTAAAGGTGTTGATTTAGCAGTGTTACCCTCGAGAGGACCCTCGATTTCATATTACTGCAGAACAGTCCACAATTTACCTAGAGGCACTTGGTCGCATGCCTTAAGTCAACAAAACGGCTATAGCATGGTATGACATGCTCGCAAGCCCTCTCAAGTACCATTCTTAGAGTGAAAAGATCGCCGGTTGGGAGGTTGTGGACGAAAACCGCTTTGTTTAGCCCCCATTCTGGACTCGATCGTAGCTCTAGAACGCGGAGTCTAACACCTTAGCGTAGGCTTTGCCGAAGAGAGTTCAAAGATATATGCAGCTGTAGTTGGAGCAATCACATTTACACCCCTTTTTGAAAAGATGCACAATCACCCCTGCTTGCCAATCGCTTGGTGTCTCACTGAGCTCCCAGGCAACCTTAATGACACGAGAGAGCCATAAAACTCTCTCTTTACCCATTGCCTTAAGCATTTCAGGCCGTATTTCGTCCACACTAGCGGTTTTGCCCACTTTTAGCGATTCAATTAAAATCTCTTGGCTTTCCAGAAACTATACACAATTGTAGCACCTAGATGTTACTTGCACATACCTCTCTCCAAAGAGTTAACAATCTTTTAAGCTGAACCCTTTGCCCTAAATGACGCAGCACATCAACAATGTTAATACCTTTAGGTAGCCATTAATTAAAGTCTTAAACCGCCTCAAATTCAACCTGAGGTCGCTCTGGGAAAGCCACAAGACTCTCAACACAATGGCAAGCTAAGATCGATTCAAATTGATGTGGGTGCCAGGCAATCCAAGCACAAACACGCCAAAATCTACTTTTAATTGGCGCTTACCTCTTCGTGGAGTTTGGCACCACTGACATGCAAAAAAACACCTAAGCAACTGGTCCAAGAAATACCGCATAGAACTCTGCAACAGTCAGGAGCTGCGATCGTGTGACTTAACTCCTCTAAATGTTTTTGCTTGTGGAGCTACGTTATATCATTCGTCCATGCAAACAAGCCGGCATCGAGGAGCTTAGAGCCAACACTGAAGGAGAGATAGCACAGAAAATAGAGCTCCAATGTGCACACATGACCGACGTTCCATAGATAAACTTGTGGATTCTACTTAAGCAACAAATTTTAATGGTTACTCGCTCCAAGGGCGACTGCAAGTCAGTTTTTTTTTCGCCCCAAATCCTCACCTCCACGTCTTTACTTCAATTCTCAGCAAGCACAGCCCTCGTTAGGTCCGCCAATTTGTTTGCCGTCCAAATAATTTGATCCACTCACCCGCACTGAAGCTCCAATTATCGCAAACAAACCTGAATTTATTTAAAATTGATAATTGGCGGATGCGAACAAAGAACGGAGAAAAACAATGTAGGTACCTGTCCAATTGTTCCACATGAGTGATTATGCAAAAATAATAGTCTACCCCTCCGACACAGGCGCAGATCATGAGACAGAACAAAAAAACAAATACGAGTCAAAATTCCACGAAATCCTCGCACCATCCCAGTGCTAAACGATGACACGACACTCGTCAGTCTGCCCGTGTCACACATGACGGTCTGCGCTCCCTTGCCGGTTCGAGGCGGTTGTTGACATCAATGGATGCGCGGCGCCCCCGACGACGGCACGCCGCATGTTGAATTTTTGACAATCTACAAACCAAATGCGAATGCAAATCGCAGCAGTCGTGTCATCGTGAAGCGAATTCATGCATCCACTTGCATAAGCTGCGGAGCATATTCATGAGGACGCGAATGTGTAATTCTACTGTGCCACTGTCGGCGCTGGCATGTCGGGATGCGTCTGATAAAGACAAATTCTGACTTTCAAATTGATATAGATAAGCAAATACGCTCAACGTCAGACCTTGACAAATGAGAATGATCTATTGGAACTGCGGTGCTGCCTTGTGCATGTTCTGTCCTCCCAATCCGTCCAAAACATGAACAGTCGTTGGGAGGAGGGGGGATTTTAAAGCACGACGCAAACTTGTTGAATTGATTCGAGTGGAGTGCAAAGTGTGAAATGGGATTTTAGCAGCACTGGAGGGGCTGAGTGGGTATAGTTTTTTGCGTTGGGGTGGATTTTATGCAATTAACCAAGAGCGAGGGTGCATAGGAAATTCCTCATAGAACTCGACGAAATTCTGGGAAGTCACTGTCGATGGGTGTGAGCTGATCTAGGAATTTGGTCGCCTACACATCCAGCTTGGTGGCGCGTGGCGTTGTGCGTCGACAATTCCAGCTATGTGCGACAAAAACAAAAATAATTTTTCACTGCCCCACCAGAAAGCTTCTCAAACTTTGCCGTTCGGAGTCACACCAGTGATTGCTGAGAAGCTAGTCTTCTATCTGCTGTAGCGCCATCCATATTTTAATTATTATTTATGAGAAACTGGACCAAATACGCTCTCTCTTCTCATGGTTTCGAGGTTTGCTTCAGATTGATTTTGTTCTTGTCCGGAACAAATTCCCTAAACTAAGCAAAAAGACAACCTACCATTTTTTCATTCATTTTAGTTTCATTTTTATTTTGGAATTCATGGCAAATCTTATTTTACTTACTTAAGGTGGCGCTACAGTCCGGGCTGGGCCTGGGCCTCAACCAACAAGCGTCTCCAGACAGCTCGATCTTTAGCTAGCTGTCTCCAGTTTCGAACGCATAGTTGGTTGATGTCCCTTTCCACTTGCGTGCGCCACCTGAGTCGCGGTATTCCTCTACTGCGGCGTTCGTCAATGGTGCATTCGAAGACTTTCTAAGCTGAAGCATTGGTTTCCATCTTCTCTACATGGCCTAGCCATCTCAGTCATTGCCATCTCGAATCTTCACTCTTCTGGCTAAGTCGATGTCGCTGCCCGTATAGTTCGTCGTCATATCTCCTCCTCCACTCACCATGTATGCCGACGGGACCGAAAATCACACGAAGAATTTTCCTCTCGAAGCAACCAAGAGCTGCTTCATCCGCTTTTGAAAGAGTCCATGCCTCCGCTACATATAGCAGGACTGGGACGATTAAGGTCTTGTAAAGCGTTACCTTGGTTGTTCGAGAGAGGGCTTTGTTTACCAATTGCTTTCTTAGCCCAAAGAAGCACCGATTGGGAAGAGTTATTCTTCGTTTGATTTCAGCGCTGGTGTCGTTGTCTGAGTTGATAGCGGTAGGTAGACAAAGTTTTTAACTACCTCAAAGTTATATCTGTCTGCTGTGACGTTCTGACCGAGACGTCGGTGTTGGGTGTCCTTTCCCGTTGACGGCATATATTTGGTCTTACCCTCGTTTACCGCTAAACCCATCTTTGCGGCCTCCGTTGCAATACCCACTAAAGCGCCATTGACATCACGCTGCATTCTTCCGATAATGTCAATATCGTCCGCATATGCGAGTAGTTGGGCGGACTTCTGAAAGATTGTTCCTCTGGTGTTGGCGTTCGAGTTTTGGACAATTCTTTCAAGAACGATGTTGAAAAAGTCGCATGACAGCGCGTCGCCTTGTCTGAATCCTTTTTTGACATCAAAGGTCTCGGTTAGGTCTTTACCGACTTTGATGGAGCAGCGGGCATTCTCCATCGTCATCCTACACAAACGGACGAGTTTGGTAGGGATGCCAAAACTAGACATTGCCCTGTATAGCTCGTCTCTATAAATGCTATCATACGCAGCCTTAAAATCGATGAACAGGTGGTGGGTATCGATTTGTTGCTCCTGGGTTTTCTCCAAAATCTGCCGAAGTGTGAATATTTGGTCGATGGTGGATTTTCCTGGCCTAAAGCCACACTGGTATGGACAGACCAAGTTGTTGACGAATGGCCTTAGGCGTTCACACAGTACGGCAGATAAGATTTTATAGGCGATGTTAAGGAGACTTATCCCCCGATAGTTGGCGCAGTCAAAGAGGTCTCCTTTCTTGTGGATCGGGCAAACAATGCTGGGGTTGCATTCATCGGGCATGTTTTCCTCCGACCATATTTTACAGATGAGTACGTTACCAAATCATCGCCTGCGGCTTAAAAAAGCCCAGCGGGTAGGCCGTCAGCTCCAGCAGTCTTGTTGGATTTCAGTTTAGATATGGCAGTCCTGACTTCATCCGGGTCGGGTGGACGGAATTGTTGATCTTCATCGTCCCTTTCATTGGGGTTGAATGGTTCGTTCTGCCTGACAGCGGAATTTGGTTCTTTGTCGCCGTTATACAGTCTGCAGAAATGGTTTCTCCATATCCTCAGCATCGACTGTGACTCTACCACGATATTCCCTTAATCATCCTTACAGCCTTCGGTTCGGAATTTATAATCTTGACTGGTTAACTTTACCCTTTGGTAAAGCTTCCTTACCTCATGCCTGCAGTAATATCCCTCTATTCTGCCGATCGCGTGCTTCTCATGCCACTTCTTTTTTTCTACTGAGAAGCCGGTGTTCGTCTCTCCTCTTCTGCTCGTAGAGCTCCCGAGCAGCTCTGGTCCTTCTTTGTCTTGGCGGTGTTCGGGTTATCCGCAACCTTACCTTGGCTACAAAAAGGTGGTGGGTCGAGTCAATGTTGGCACCTCGGAACGTTCGGACATCTATAATACTGGAGGAGTGCCTTGCGTCGATCGCAACATGATCAGTTTGATTGACGGTTGATTGATCAGGAGATCGCCATGTTCCTTTGTGAATATCGATATGTAGGAATTTTGTACTGGCTGCTACAACATTTCGCCCCGCAGCAAAGTCGATGAGCCTCAATCCGTTATCGGATGCTTCCTGATAGTACTGCCAAAGATGTTCTCTCTTCCTAGCTTTGCGTTAAAATCGCCAAGAAAATTTTTAATGTCGTAGCTAGGGCATTGCTCATACGTTTTGTCCAGGAGCTCATAGAACCTGTCTTTGGTGTCGTCATCTTTCTCTTCTCTGGGAGCATGTGCGCATATAAGGCTTATGTTGGCAAATTTAGCCTGGATGCGATTTGTCGTGAGGCACTCGTTCACGGACCTGAACGATACGACTGCTTGCCTAAGTCTGCCTCTAACGACAAATCCACATCCAAATAGGCGCTATTTTTGTTGTTTATAGGAATCCCGGTCCATCCCATCGCACTTCTTGGATGGCGGTTATAGCTGCTTTGCAGCAGTCTAGGGCTTCCGCTAATTGTTCGGCTGCACGTGGCCTATAAAGGGATCTTACAATCCACGTACAGATTCGAAGATCGTTGTCCTTAACTTGAACATACACACACATGTTATGAGAATACACGTGTATATACACATATGTATACTACATACATTCGCATACACATCACTACACACAAGTGTATAAATGTGTATACTTAATTTTTTTGTATGTATGTACAATTTAGCAGCTACCTTAAAAACTACTCTAAGCTATGTAGGTTGGCCATAGGTCGGATGAAGAAGCTCTTGGTTGTTTTGAGAGAAAAGTTCTGCGTACGATCTTTGATCCTGTTAGCGTTGATGGAGAAGGATTGATGGATAGGAGAAGATTCAACTACGAACTGTGCAGGCTGTACAGCGGCATGCACCTAAGCGTCTTCGCATCCAACGCTTAAGATGGCTAGGTCATGTAGAGCGGATGGACACAAGAGCTTCGGCAAGGAGAGTCTTCGATTCCGAGCCATTGGGTGAACGCAACAGAGGACGTCCTCGCACGAGATAGCGCAAACAAGTGGAACAGGACCTCAACCCACTTGGTGTGCGCAGCTGGAGGCAGCTGGCGAAAGATCGTGCTGGCTGGAGAGGCATGTTGGTTGAGGCCCAGGTCCACCCCGGACTGTAGCGCCAATCAAAGAAGAAGAAGAAAGGGTTCGAAGAGGGAGTTCTTTCAGGCCTCAGCCGCCACAAACTTGGATGTCGTATCGCAACATCACGAACATCCCGCCTCGACACCGCTGTACTAAACCGAAGGAGACCCTCCTCAGCTCGTTGTGCGACGGAGCGGTCGTGTTGAAGTTGAGTAGTAGAGGAGCGGTACCGCATTTATGTCTTCTATCAGACTGTACCTGTCTAAATGGAGAAATGCTCATGGAGGGACGAAGCCACTGTGACGTACCTTTTCTTGGTACCGTGGGTTGGGGTAGTAAGCCCCGGGGATCAGGTTACTCTCCGAGGTCATCGCTCTCGCAGTATAGCCTCGAATCAACTTCACCAGGAAATTGTCCACTCGTATCAGGTTTGCCCTGTTGTATACAACCCCATTGGAATAGAATTTTCTGTACTGGGACTCTGGTGTTCTGTAAAGGCGAAGGCAAGCCCTAAGACAAGCCCTCTCAAGCACCTGATTCTTTTCCATCAAGCTTGCAGTTGCGTTGAACCACACGGGACAGCCATAGGTGAGCATTGGCCGTATGAGGGACATGTAGCAGGTTACCTTCACCCTCGCATCTAGCTGGCTGTTGTAAAACAGTCAGAGAAGCTGTCTCTTTGGGGGTTGGGTTTTAAAACGCCACCTAGAAAATACCAATGGTTTGACAATGAGTGTCGGCAGGCGCATTCGGTTGGCTAACAGCATTTAAGGCGACGCTGGATAGAAGGAAGAGATGGTGAGCTCTACGAACTTAAAAGAAGGGAAGAGCACCGGCTTCTCAAAAAGAAAAAGAAGAAGCATGAGAAGCGCACGATCGAGAAAATGGAGAGGTGGTAAGGCAGAAATAATGCCCCAAACTTTTACCAGCGGGTGAAATAACTATCCAAAGGATACAAACATCAGACAGAAGCCTGTCGGAACGAAGAGGGACAGTAGAGTCGCAGTCGATACTGAGAATCTGGAAGGATCACTTCTGCAGACTGTTTAACGGCGTAGAGGACACCAATACCACTGTCAGGCAGAATGTTCCACTCCACGCAATGGACGACGATAGAAGAGAATTTCGTCACCCCGATCTAGACGAAGTCAAGATAGCGATATCCAGACCGAAGTCGAACAAAGCTGCTGGAGCGGACGGACTGTCCGCAGAACTGTTTAAAGCAGCTAGAGATGATCTGGTTGGGCGCATGCACCAGCTCATCTGCAAGATATGGTCGGAGGAAAGCATGCCCGACGAGTGGAATCTTAGTATCGTTTGCTCGATCCACAAGAAAGGACAGCCCTTTGACTGCGCCAACTATCGTGGGATAAGTCTCCTTAACATCGCCTACAAAATCTTCTCTGCCGTTTTGTGTGAGCGCCTGAAACCATTCGTCAACAACCTGATAGGTATCAGTGCGGTTTCAGGCCTGGTAAGTCCTTTATCGATCAAATTTTCACATTACGGCAGATCCTGGAAAAAACCCAAGAGATGCAGATCGACACCCACCACCTATTTGTCGATTTCAAGGCCGCATATGATAGCGTGCATAGAAACGAGCTATACAGCGCCATGTCTAGTTTTGACATACCTGCCAAACTCGTCAGGTTGTGCAGGAAGACGATGGGGAACTCTCGCTTCTCCATCAACATCGGTAACGAACTCACCGAGACCTTCAATGTCGAAAAAAGGTCTTAGACAACGCGACGTGCTGTCATGTGATTTCTTCAACATTGTACTTGAGAAGGTCAAAACTCACACTCCAATACGAGGCACGATATTCCAAAAATCCGTGCAATTGCTAGCATACGCACACGACATTGACGTGATTGACCGAACTCAGGGAGTCGATTCCAACTGACTTTCTCTTCTTTAGTGATGCGAAGACAGCTTGAGGATCTGCCTTCGAAATGAACGGGGGTTGAACCCCATCGTCGACTATGGCATTGTCTGCCATAATTGCGTCATTGAACACCACAAAGCCGATGTTCTCAGATCGCCATTGCTGCAGATCTTGTCGAATTTGTGAGTTGCTAGCTTGCGCGCTGCTCTCCAGGTCGTGGCTCGGGCAAACGCTCTCGTTCACCTTGTACACCTACTGGAAAACTGCGCCTAGAACTTTAACTTTTTCTTAAGGACCTTCGACCACAAAGCAGTTATCGACGAGTACTGGATCAATACCCGCTGTAGTCAGTGTTTGTTCAACCTTCTACTGACTTAAAATGATGCCAAGCTTAGAAAAAAAAAGTGAAAACACACTCGTTCTTGTTTTCATTTTCCACCCCCTCTCCACACGATCTACAGTCCACACGTCCGAATATTCAGTTTTGAGTCCACCACGTCCCGTGTACGATATTGAGTTTGTCTACCTAAAGTTTGAATGCCATTCCGAACTTTGTCGCACGCCGTAAACTCCACACGAACACAGCGAATGCCACAGGATACAAATTGGACTTATTGCAATAGAAAACGAAATTTATTTTTATAATGTCAAGTTGAACGCAGAGAGCACAAGCTGCAGGACCAAAGAAACCCCGTCCCACTTATGAAGCGTCCTCCCGCCTCTGCCCGTATTCATAGTTTTCTGAAATATGCAAATGTGCTCCTGTACTTCAATGAAACACGGCGAAAGGCACGTATATTGTTGTGTTTTACGATTTGTCTGGCGACCAGTGGGAACAAAAAAACTTTCGCATGTGTTATTCTCGGTTCTTGCATGCGATAAATATTGTTTCCTGGTCTCATGGGGAAGCGTGTGTGTGTGTTTGAATCGAGTTATGCGCCCAGCCAGGGGATTGTCAAATAAAGTTTGCGATAAAATTTGTGCAGCATCAATTCCCTTTCCTACACATCCTTTAGCTGGCGCTGCTGGTGGGACGACTGTGGGGCGAATTCCACGTGAGAGTGAGTTGTGCGCCCACACAAGACCCACTTGTCGTCATAAAAGACCACTCTAATTGCACTGGAGGTCTCAATCTTCCTTAGCGCAGGTCGTTTCAACAATCATCAGCGCAACAGATAATCACACAAATTTCCATTCCGGTAATTACACACATAATGCCGCCATCATCGCCGCAAAAATCTCCTGTCACACTCTCCTGTCCAGCGAGGAGCATGAGAAAACCCACTCAAATGTAAGCACCAGCAGAAGGAGACGCCAAGCGCGACCCCGGACGGCAAGGACACACACTGTTGCGATAAACAAGAGATGTTAATATTAGCAATAATATTTCCGTTGTCCTAATATCAGCTCTCAGGGTGGAGGCGCGCCACGCACACACACACAAACACGGTTCCGTGATTCTCTAATATCCTTAATAAATTCAAATAAACTTAGCAAATAATGGAGAATAACCGTTCATTTCACGCCTCATTATTACATTTTCCGATTGTTGATTTTACTTATCATGAGACCCAAGGGGGACGGAGCTGGCTCTGCTGCGGGCACCTAGTCTCGACCCGGTCTGCCGCCCGCCCGTCCGCCGCAGCGCATGGTTTTGGCTCGGGATGATTCGTTGGATCAACCACCAGTATCCATCCCTCGCCGGCAGCCGCACCCAGGCCCACTATCGTTTCAGAACACTGAGTACCCTCGCAACAGAGAGGATGTTTGTTAGGTTATGAAGTGGGTGGTAATGGGACCCGGCGCGGGTGCCTGGCATGAATGAAAAGTTAAACGATAAAGAAGGCCGCAGAATTATGATAATTGGGAAAGTTTTTGCGGAATTCCACCACGACAGGGATGACGACGAAGTGTAATGCGATGTCGTTGTGTGCTGTGTGTTGTGTGACGACAGGGAGCTTGTCCATTGGCATGGGTAATTCCCCGCCGAAGGATGTTCGTTTTGCGGCGGCGGCGGCGGGCCTATATCGGTTCCACATGTTGATTGTGTATGGCGGAGCGTCGTGCTGGACTGCGGCGGGTGTGGCTCGGTCGCCCGTTAAAGGGGTGCCATTACAACTTTATCAATCTGGTTTGTTAAACAGACTCTTATTCAATAGAAGTCCGTAGTTGGATTAGACTAATTATGTCGTGCAAGTGAGTGAAGTGTGCTGATTAAAACTGGTTATGGACTGCTGCGCAGGCAGAAGGATCTGGTTCACGATGCGGGTCTGTAGTTGGTTGGGACTAAATGGGTGCGACTGTAATGAGGTGGGAGTATGGTCAAGGATTTTTGTATCATCTGAGCACTCAGACTCTTTCCAAGACAACGAGAGTCAGGTTGGCGGGGTTCTCTGGTCGGTTAACAATAGAAAGCAGGGTCAACTCAGACGGATACTCTCTATGGGTCGTTAGTAAGAAGCAAGCAAATCTGATCGCCAAGGCATTTTTAAATTTCAGCGCAATACCATGGCAGCTGGTGATTTCGGGTGACCTTAAAATTACAGGCGTACATGGATGTGATGTGGAAAAAGACCGGACGTTTTGCTGGAATATACTCAAATAGGCGGGATAGTGACGATCAAGGTTGTCATGCAACTTCTTCAACATAATTCTTGAGAAGGTCGGTAGCACAAAAGGCACGATCATCCACAAGTCTGTATATGTCATAATTGCTTTACGTGATCTCTTGCCGTTAGGCTTATGTCACGGAGACATTTAATCGTTGGACAATTTTACGACGCTGCACCAGACGCATTCGGTAGGAAACTCAAGTTCCAAATTTAGAAATAAGCTAATGGACCTATTTCTCTACCTTGGTAGGCTGGCGAGGTCCATCTAACACCTCTGCTACTCTTTCAGTTGTTCTCTGCAACTCCACATAGACTTGGATCAATACCTTTCACGCGGTGAGTCGCACATGTCCATAGCCTTAATAGACAAGATTAACTCCCAGGCGTGCAGGTATACCTCCACTTCTCTCCTCGACCTTGGGTTTTAGACCGCAGCCACCACGAAGCTCCCACTCGGAGGCCAACCCCAAGCGATCAGCATGTGACCTATGCGGGTCTCCCAGGCGTAAGCCTGATCTCCCGTGGCACCAGACTATAGCGTCTGGTCAAGCTACCAGTAGGATGCCATAACATCCCGGGACTGGCCGCCATTGCTATAAAGCCGAAGACTTATTGTGCAATATCTACAATAAGATAGGACACTTACTGCTTCTTCCTCTGCGAGCTTGAAACCAACATTTTGACAAGCAGCGGAGTAGGTTATTTCCTAAACCATTAGCTTTTAGCTCAGGAATTTAGTCGCCTTTTACGACAGGCATGCCTTACCTCGGGTATACTCTACGACCCCTACCCGAAGGGGGACAAGTCTGTACACTTGAAAGCAAATGCATTGAAGTCAGCGAGCCGTCACTGAAGCAGTTTCTGGCATTGAATCTGAGGCGGCCAACATGATTTTAGCCGTGAATGGTCTTGCTGTGCCCAAGGACGAACGCACACCATCTAGGACTTGGCGAAAACATGACCATAGACGATGTAGTTGGGATATGAACAGCACCAGAACCATGATCAAAGGCTGAATAAAACTTGCTAATCGGTGTTTCTTTGGGCACAAGAAATACTTGTGCAATCGAGCCCTCTTTCGATGGACCAAGGTGACTCCATATAACTTCCACTGATAATTCGACCTACAGGCGAAAAATCATGGACAATCTCAATGAGGGATGAACAAGTGCTTTGGTCTTATTGAGAGTAAAGTACTGCGTTCAATCATTGGTCCTCTTTACGTTTCTACCATTTGGAGCAGAAAATTCAGCTCGAAATGGGTATAGCCAAGCATCTACAGATTCAAGGCTAAAGACGGCCAGGCGCGTGGACAACACCGCAGGGTCTTCGACTTCGCAACAGAGGACGCGTGTAAAAGGATCTCAATCAGCTTGGAGATAGCTGGCCCCTGTTGGTTTGTTGGCTACATAGAGTTTCACCACGAACTGCAGCGCTAAAGAGGAAATTATAATTAAATAACTACTTAAAAAATGTGCAGTATGCAGTGCATTCCTCCACTTATTCCCGCAAATAATGACTTAATTGGCTACAAAAAATGCCCTTCCAGCAACAGGGAAAGTCTACCAAAGCAGCATTTCCCACAAGCCAATGCTTGGCCAGATTTTGTGGAAGTACAAGTATAATTTTGCTGTTGAGGGGTACATCGGACCAATGTGAGTGCTCCAGCTACCATCGTTAGCAATAACACTGCCTTTAGTATGTCTTTTTTGCCAAGTTCATTGGCCAATGCATTCAGCATAGAAACTTAATCTTATTCTTGACCACGGGATTCAAAAAATATATCCCTGTGATCATCTTGAACGCCACGACGTATCACATTTACACATCACAAGACACCCCTAGGTTAAGTTATAGTGGCTGACTGCTAAGGACAGTCACACTTAGGCCAGAGTAGCCTCATTGTAATACCACGCGGATTGACTTCTCCTAACATCGGAACCAGTTGGTGGTTGTAGTGAAGCGATTTATGCTGGCGCTGTTTAGCTCGTTGAGGCCGCTGAATTTGTAGGCCCCTAGGTTTGGAACCTACGACTAGCCAGAGCACTACAGGAGCAGAGTGAGTGCAGAATGTTTTTTTCCTCCTCTTCATCCATGCAGCTTTTGCAGAAATCATTATATGGGGCACCCATCCTGCGAGCATGAGTGCCAATGCACAATGGCCGGTTATGACTGCTGTGAGGGTCCTTAATGAGTGCTTGCTGAGTCTGAGTAGACTGAGTGACCGTTTTAGGTTAAGTGCTGGCCAGATTTCTTTTGTTTTAATGCAGGTGGTGCCTTCTAGCCATGTGTCATTAGTGGTCTTAATTGTGTGAATCTTTAAAAGGTGGTAGGCTGTAGCGATGGGCATGGAAGGTGGTACCCCTGCTATTGATGGGGATGAGGTTCTACCACACCTGGCGAGTTCAGTTCAGTTTCCTGGTATGTCACAGTATCCCGGCACACGCATGAGGTGAATGTTAAAATGCTCAGCCATCTCGTTAAGAGACAGCCTGCAAATTAAGGGATGTTTTTGAGTAAAAAAGACACTCCTATATGTTTAATGATGTTCGGATTTAGACGGTCGTATGCCAAGGCTTGACACGTAAGCAATTGCAATCAACGACTGAAAAGCTTGCCACCAGGAAAGTCATGAAATTGCGACTCTCATTGCAAGATACTTCAGTCCGTAAATGCTATTGAGGCTTGCAGCAGGTGCACTGGGGTTGACCAATGCCAGCCAGATCCTATATGTTTTACGAACAGTCCACAAAACGTATGCCTCTCTTTTAGAAAACTCTTAACGAACTGAGGAGTCAAGCCGATTGGAGACGTGGTACAGTAGAGTCAATAATGCATTCTGAGCACAGCCACTTGGTTGAGGTTGCAGGTGATGTCGTGAAAATGGAAGTTGGTGTGCCCAGGATCGAACGATGAACCGTCAAAACAATCAACGCATTTGGTCTTTCCCCTATAACTACGCAACACTAAAACATTCGATACAGTACCCAGTAAGAAAAAAGGGTATCCCAATCGGTTGGATGCCTAAGAGCCCGGTCACCAAATCTACACCGCCATCGTGTGCACACCCCATCGAATCAACCACCAACCACATTCAGTATACCTCCTCCCCACCAGCTCCCCAGACCACTTTGACGAACATTTCGTGTTGAACACAAAGCGATCATCCGCAAATCTAACCGCAGACATTTAGTTAAACTGCCAAGTCCGGCACTCTGATCCGTCCGGCGTTCAATCATCTAGATTGGTTTGGATTTTTATAACTTCTTTAGCATTGTTCCCTACTTAATAAAATCTAATTGATTAAACATTCCGTTTCGCCGGGGAGGACCGGGCGCCAGAGCCGTCTCCACGGCCATAAAGCAAATTATTATTACACCAAATAAATTATCCACAACAAAGGATACATTAGCTTTGCATGTTTTTAATGCTAAGCAACAGCACCGAACACACGTACCCACGTGAGGTTCAAACTGAACCGAAAGCGGTTGCCGACTGCCGAGAGTCTGGGGCAGCCGGTTAGTTGCGTGTTCGTTAGCAGATATCCCCCGAAGGAAGGAGGAGTGCTCACGATAAATCTCTTGCCACTGATACAAACGTTATATCCAGGGACACATTCCTCTCCGTTTTCGGCCTGATATGCGTGTTTTAGTTGCTCGCTTGATAAATTGTTATTACTTTATTAAAATAAACATTTTCTTTTCTCTGTTTTTTTTTCCGTTTAATGTTGTGAAGATAAAAATGCGATGAATACTTTAAGGTACGTAGTTAAGGCATAACCTGCGAACGGGCATGAGGTGGGTAATAAATGAATTAATTTACTTGGTGTTCGTCGGGGTTGATTGACTGGTGGCGGAGGAAGCGCAGGGCAGACAAGAAGAACCTATAACCTTACAGAGGATTACCCACTCTCTGGTGGGCTGGATCAAGGTGTCATACGACCCGTGCCGAGGATCAGCTTGGTTGAAGCCCACTTGAAAAAAATAACTCTGTCGCGAACGGAGTATCTGGGGACCTGGCAAACTCCCAGATTTATCCTGCCTTAGCTGTGTAATGCAGCCTCTTCATAGCATGACCTTCCCTTTCTCCACTACTCGTTGGACTCATTATGAACACGAATAATTCGAAAAAGAAATAAAAAATGAAAATGCTCTCTCACCGACTGTAACTTCCTCTTAAAGGAAAACTTTGGCTCCTGGAGTGTTGACGGATAAGGCGGCTCAAGTCCGCCCCCCTGGCCCAACGCGAGACCAGTATTCAATCTACAACTCGTAGAGTTCGCGCCTGTGTCTTCACCTCCATTCGACTTTCTCGCAGACGGGATCATATATCCGACCTAGAGATTTTCTTTCGACAGCACCAAGAATTAGAGTCTAGCTTTTGGCTCCATTAAGCAGGACTAGAAGAATAAGAGTTTTTGGTCCTTCGAAACAGAAAGCTCGAATCCAGTTGTTGTTGGCGATCCAGTTGCCAGAGGCGATTCCAGGCCAGATCTTCACTAAGATGTAGACAAGAGGTGGAAGCGATATCAATTAATCGGCTGGGCATGAAGAAGCTGTTCGCGTGGTAGTTGAGATGACTGTCTACATTCCACACTCCACACACTCGATCAAAAGCAGCGCAACACCACTTCAAAGGCGATGAGCAGCCGCTCCCAGAACGAGTTTATGTGCCTTTTCGTAGATCAATCATAACACACTAGAGATCAAAATATATTACGAGAGTGGGTCTGTCCGGGTGAACGTTTATCAAAGAAGGCCGAAGTGGTCAATCAACGAGACCTTGTGTATGTGTTGTGGATTTTTGTTAGAGTACATCATTGGATTATTCATTGGGACAGGTATCTGGGCGGTGGTCATGCAAGTGCTGGACTTTTTCTTATGGCTTAGGAGGACAATATGGTTAATTGAAATTTTATGACTTCAAACGAGCATCTCGCTAATGATGGCGCTAGTTATAAAAACAGTAGCCGCACCCCAAGTCGAATTGTCACGTGATATCAAAATTTAGAGGAAGTTCGACGTAGAGGATGGTTTCTTTTTCGATTCGAGGAAGACAAAAATTCGACTTATGGAGATTTCGACTTGGAAAGAGTCCACTGAACTCCGAAATTAGCATTCAAAGCGTGTCCTCATCTCAATGGTGCACTTTTTACGTCCGCATTGGAAGACAATATAGCTGTGACTCGTCGATTTTGGCAGCAATTCAGATCGAGATCCCTAGGATACATTTTCCATCAATTTTTGCGGCCTAAGCGGACTCTGCGCCGCTTCTTTCTTCTTTTTCTTCTGTCATTATCGTCGATGTTATGATCTGAATTATTGGCATCAAAGCCCTCCCACTGTACTGCATCCCTACTTGTTCGCCTGTGGGCTTCGCCGATTTGACCTCAGGCGTCCCTGTCTCGGATCACTTCATCACTGAGGCCTATCAAAGCTTATGTTTTTCCATATGTGGGATATATAAGTGTTCAAGCCTGTCCCTCTTTCTTTGAAAAGTTTATAGATATTGCCTTTTAACGGGAATCAAGGGATCTCTTCTTTGACGACACAATACCGACTGAGCCGGCTTTACTTAAATTCGCATCTTCATCTCATCTTCATCACCATTTTTTTGTCCGCTGTCCAACATTGCAAGTCGTATCTGAGTCGCAGTGTAGAGCCTTTCAGCTTAGTGGTTACCAGGTGTTTCGGTCACAGAAGATGACTGAGTTTTTCAGTCACTTCATCCACCTTACGTTTCCGTGATGACTGATATCGTCTATCGATCCCAAATATTTGAACTTTTCGCACTTTCTTTTCAAATAAATGTCTGGAATAGGCCTGAGTTGGTCGGAGAAAATGTAACACAGCCACTCGGTCTTTCTCTGGCTAATGCAGGACCCATTTCCTTCCAAAACATCCACCCACACATCAACTGCTCGCTGCAGGGAACTTTGATCATCACTTATGATGGCTCCATCGTTAGCAAAGAATAACTGATGTGACCTTGGGCCCGTCAATTTTGCTTCAAGCTGATAATCAAGAGCAATAATAAACAGCAAATGGGTTCCCTGGGGTGTACCGACTTCGATTGAAAATTCCTCGGTGAATGAGGGAGGACATCAATTACGATGCCGAATTGCCGCTTGATTAAAAAAAGACAATTTTATTTTTTTCAATAATTTCTCTATTTTATTTCAAAGCGACTGCTCGTCACGGGCTCTTACCTCGAACTAACTTATCTTATTCTAATTGAATGTACTCTATGGGGACTGTTGGGGATGCATTTGTTTACTGAGAGATCGGATTCCAAATGCAGTACATGGGCGTATGGCAAAAAGTGAAAAAGAAGGATGTGCGCTTGCGATAAGGAAATGCAACGATATGCAGACTATGGATGCACATCATGTGTGGCACATTGTGGGATGGGTTTATTTTGATAGAGAGTGGGGGGTTCCAGAGGAAAGTGCAGTCTCCGACATAACTAAACTCATCTATTATAGATTCCGACTGTTGAAAGGTTTTCGCCTAGAAATAGGCTGCCGTCATGGTTGGTGGGTGTATGGAGGCATTGGTGATGAAATCGCTAAGATTGCAGAAGGCGTTTTATAACCTCGGTAGGGCAGGATGTTGGGTGGTTGGCTCAAGTTCAAGGGTTGCGGGTTCAAATGTGCCACCACAGAGCCCTTTAATTTGTATCTTTTTTTCAGTTTTTTGCCTTCCTCCCCTTTCTCTTTCGGGTGAGAACCAATATGGTTCTCTTGGGCTTCTCGTTTTCAAGAACTCTGGCCGTTTCTAGAGTAGTCCGATGAAGGCTTAGCGGACTCCAAGGTGGAGTGACTGGTCCAATGGGCGTATCGTCTCGCCTGCTGTTGGAGAGCTGGTTCATGGATGATATCAGAGAAAAAGTTTTGTGAGTTGATGTGTAGCAACAAGACTGAACGGACGCTTATGTTTCTAGGTAGGCTGCCCGCGGAGGAAAAAAGAATAATGGAAAAAGGACACGCGAGTTTATTCGGTGGAAGGCGTCAATGGTGGAGGACATTTTTTTATATATTTTTTCTTGGTTTCAAAATGATTGTTTTGTTTTCCTTGCTATTCTGGCTAAACCACACTTTAGTTACGGTGATACTTTCGTATTTGATTCCTCTTACTTTGTGCACAATAATCTGTAGGGCTTACGTTTTTCCTTCCTTAGCGCCACCTTAATCAGATCCCTTGGCGGTCTATCACGCTTTTTCTAAAGCAACTAACACAATACGCAAATCCTTTAAGAAATCACGCTGTTCGCATTATGATCCTTACACTTTGGATTGCATCTGTCTCCGGCAAACGCGCTCTAGTCCTCGAAAACCGCATTACTTTTCGCAATCGATCATCTAGGACCCGCTGAATGATTTTCATGTGACATCAGCTTGATTAGACGGTAATTGTCACAGCTAAGCGTATCGCCTCTTCCTTTGTGCATAGAAAGAAGATAACTTTTCATCTGCTGATCAGGCACTGGACCGCCTTTCTTTGGAAATGAAAATCATAAGCCATTGCAACCCGATGTTCCCCATCTTTTTCCAGAACTCAGAGGGTATCAGTCCGACTCAACCGCTCTTCGTCTTTTGGAGACTTTGACCGCCTTTTCAACTTCTTTGACAGAGTCCTTCATCTGTCAAAGGGGGCCGGCTCTTGGAAAGTGTGTATATTGAGCAATACAGTCGAGTACTGTCACCACCTTTGTAATATTTTTGCATCTTCCACAAGAAGCTGACCTTGTGCAGCGTTAATAAACTTTGTTGAACGAATTTTCAGGACGTTTATCCTTCTTTGAGCGCTCTTTTAGAAAATAGCTCTGCCCTTGTTCAAGGTCTGCGCCACTTCGTTGCGAGCGTTCTTAGTTGTTTAATTAATTAATTACCAGTCAGATAGGATGCTTATACATTAGTAATCGACAAGTGCACACCACTGCCTCATCATCATCATTGTACAACTCCAAACGTTCTTCGACCACTTGGCTCTTAATTATCACGGAGAACGCCACATCTTTGTTCAGTGGACTTATCGATATATGAAAGCCGTCCACCCACACACCTTTCATTCCTACGTCACACACAACACACGCGACAGCATCAAACGGTCTCCAAGGAGGAGTCAGAGAGGCCACCAGCACCAGTCCCACCTGACATATTACGGATTATGCGGGGCTCAACTCCAGGCCCAGTCACTAAAGGACACCTCACGTGCTACAACAATCAAGAAGTACTTATCCATTCGAGATTCGTGTGCAGGGATAAACGTCCAGAGCCAGTCCTCACTCCCGGAGGGCTTGAGATTTTCGTTGCCCCCCCATCTCCAGCCGGGGTTTCCCCTTATTAATCTGTTCTAAGCGTATGGAAATGCGTGTGCGGGAACTTTGAAAAGGAACTTTTTGGACGTAAAAACGAACTTCCGTCCCTTTTTTTCTGCTGCTGCGTGCTTTTGTTGTATCCGCCGTCAAGTCCCAGGACATATTTAAAAATCACTTAATATGCAGTGAACGAAAGAAATGGGATTTATTTAAGTAAAAAGTTACTTTAACAACTTTTCCTTTCAATTTTTTTTCCTCTCCATTATCCGCAATTTTGCGTTTTATTTTCCTTTTTCCATTTCTCCTCCGTTTTCACCCCTTCGCTGAGGTCCAGTGAGTGCGCCTTTCTGGTATTGGCGGCGGTTAGGTGTGACGGAGGCGAATGGCAATGGCGATGGCGGTGATGATAGAAATTAAAGGGGTTCGCCTTCGACTGCACACCGTGCACACGTTGAGCGTGCGATTTTTTCTGCTCCGTGAAAGGTGAAGGTTTGCGCCGTGAAAGTGGGGTGTGTGTGTGCGGTTAAGCAGCTCCTTTGAGCGGGGCGGAAGGTCGAGAGTTTTATTTTCAGATTACTCTATGCATTTGCGTGTGCCTGGTGTGGTCGAGGCAACCGACTGGACGCTGCCCGGACGCCGGAGTTAGTCAACGTGAAACGCGATTTAATGTGCAGGTGGAAGTGTTTTCGTTCCGGGACCAGACTACATTGTGTAAATCAAAGCGAAACATCGGGGGTCGGGCAGCACAGTCAAACTTCGGCGGCCCGGCGCACAGTCTGCAGACGGTCTTGCTTCAAATCCAATTGACGTGCACAGCCGCAAAATCCCGCAGGGATTAATATTCCCTCCCGGCTGGATATTTTTTCCCATTACAGCGTACATTTATCATAATTTCGCCAAGACAGTTCTGTTTTGGCATTTTCCAATAAAAGAACACACGCAGAGTTCAAAGAAAAATTAAAATCGCAATTGGAGGCGGCGTGGTGGCAGGGCGCTCACTCAAAGGACTCAAAAGCGTTTTGCTTCAATTTAAAGGATTGTTTATTGTTTTGCCTCGTCATTTGAAATTCATGTCTGGTGAGTTGTTTGAACTGCGGCTGTGATTGGAAAAGGGACGACTCGGTGGGGGTGTGCGAAAAAAAATATCATAAATAAGCATCTCCGTCTGAAAACAAGTCAACTCGCCAAATCAATTTGTGCACAGCCAGATTTTCTGTAGTCAAAGGAGGTGCGCGACAACGAGATTTTTTCAGTCACTACTCTTGTTGCTAAGTAGACTAGCATTTAGGCACTCTCAGTGGCTTTGTGGTACAGGCACAGGGCACTTACGAGTGGTTCCTTATTAGCTGTCCAGTTGTCTCTGTTCTCCTAACTCCTCTTAGGGGCTTAGTTTTCCGACGACGAGCTAAGTAATGTTCTTATTTTTCCTTCATCGCTCCTCTTGGGAGCACATTGCTTCCACTTGGCGTCTCCATCTCAATCGGTAGCACAATACAAGACAAATTTACAACCAAAGAGTCAACAGGCCTTGTGTTACTAGACATTGAAAAAGCATTTGACACAGTATGGCACGACGCGCTAGTTCACAAGCTGAACTTTCCACTACAGATCACCAAATTGATTCAAAGCTTCTTGTCTGGCAAAAACTTTGTGGTAAGAATCGAAATTTATGAATCAGTCATCAAACAAATTAAACATGGGGTTCCCCAGGGATCTGTTCTTGCACCTACTTTGTATCAGACTTACCTTCTGTCGACAGCAACGTCAATATAGCAATGTTTGCGGACGACACTGCTTTCTTTGCATCTGGTGAATTGTTCATAGATTTTTTTTACGCTTGTAGTAGCTTGTAGTACAGCTGTGCTCTCTTTTCGAGTTACTGACAATGCTCAAAGAGTATTTTCTGTCTAGAAAAAGCTTCTTCTACTTTGGCCGTTCGGAGTCGGCATAAAACTGTAGGTCCCTTCCACTCGTGTGAGAACAATAGCACGCACAACATGAGTGGTTGCTGAGAAGCTAGGCCCTGGCCCTCTATGGGCTGTAGCGCCACCCATATTATTATTATTATAAGCTGTGCTCTCTAAATTTGAATAATACTGCTTCAAGTGAAAGATCAAACCAAACCCCCAAAAGTCACAAGCTATCTGGCTCACTAGGCGTAGAAAAGAGTGTATCCTACCCAACAACCTTAAGCTGCGGTTATGGTCGATGGAGACAGAATGGGCAGACGATCGGGAGTGCCGATCGTCCTCAGGTGTTCATGAGTCGGTCTCGGGCGCCTTTGCTTTGAGGGTTCCATTCTAACGCCATTCTGGTAATGATGAACCTCTTGGTTTCTGTTGAAACACTTTTGTATGACTCGTCGATTGCACGTTTCCTTCTGCTCACACTCGCCATCATACCACGGGTTTCTTGTCGGGGGTGGTAGGTAACCTAAGGTAGTTTCCTCTTTGATGGCTGAGCGACAGTGCAACCACATATCTTTGGCGTTTATGTTCGAACTAGGCATACAAGAGAATCTCCCAATTGCTTTTCGCAGGCTCTGGTTATCTCTGGTGTGTTCAGACGCCCAATGTAGAATCTCGTCTTTGTTGGCTGGTGCAGCTTTCTGACATTGGACAGACGGGCTCTGAATGTTGCTGCTAATAACAAATGGTCAAGTCGACATTTGCCACATTGAATGCTCGCATATCCAGAATATTTGACGCATGTCTTCCATCAATGAGCACACGGTCGATTTGATTGGCGGTTGCGACAGTGCAGTGATCGCCAGGTCGCTATGTGGCTTTTCTTGCGATTGAATCTTGTACCACTTATGTCCATATTACGTCGCAAGGTCAGTGAGTCGGAAGCCGTTGTATATTGTCGTGTCCTGACTAGGCAATTACATTGACACAGGTTGAGTGATGCAGTTTATTCGTTTTCGTTACACATACGGCATCTTTTCATCGTGTGATAGGCGCATGGTTGTTATATGTTTATTTAGTGGACAGTTTCCAGTAATTAAGCCATTGGTTGTACTTGTCTGACTCCTAGTGAATCTGAAGAGTGTAATTGTTGGCCATGACCCTGAGCCAATTGTTTAGATAGCTTGCGGTGGTGATGCTATGCTGCAGAATTGCCTAAAAAAGTGTCTAGTGGGTCTGCTCTTTCGTTTCTTTGCAGAAGTATCGGCCTTATACTGGGGGTACTTTTCAGTTGTTGAGCGGAGCTATTAATGCCGAGTGCTCTTACACACCAAGATCACACAAATAGTTGTCCTTTTTCGAGCTGTGTCGTCGTTGTAGATCCGCCCGTAGCTCCGATGCATCTTACTCTCTCGTAAGAATATTTTTTTCAGTGGGTGGGATGTTAGCACTCCACACAACCTCAAGGGAATCGCTGCATGGTTTACTTCACAACTGCATGTCAATTTGGTCTATTCATTGACAAGGATCGTTGCTGGTATCCCGCCAAGTTGAGAGTGATCAAAAAGCCTGTCTTGTGATCACAGACCATTTCTCCTCAGGCTTGAGGCGTTTCACTTCACAGCCAGTTTTTCGGAACTGACACGTTGCAGCAGTAAACTCGTCTGATGACTGGATGGCAGTTGAAAGGCCATTGCTGTGTAAACTGCCACGAATTTAACAACAGATCAGAATGACTGTCAACTCGTGTATACGATTTACAGCATGTATGTCTTCAACTCCACAAGAAAGGAGACCCCTTTGAATGCGCCAACTATCGGGGAATAAGTCTCCCTAACATCGCCTATAAGATCTTATCTGCTGTACTGTGTGACCGCCTAAGGCCATTCGTCAACAACTTGGTCTGTCCATACCAGTGTGGCTTTAGGCCAGGAAAATCCACCATCGACCAAATATTCACACTTCGGCAGAATTTGGAGAAAACCCGGGAGCAACAAATCGATACCCACCACCTGTTCATCGATTTGAAGGCCGCTTATGACAGCATTTATAGAGACGAGCTATACAGAGCAATGTCTAGTTTTGGCATCCCTACCAAACTCGTCCGTTTGTGTAGGATGACGATGGAGAATGCACGCTGCTCTATCAAGGCCGGTAAAGACCTCACCGAGACCTTTGATGTCAAAAAAGGATTCAGACAAGGCGACGCGCTGTCATGCGACTTCTTCAACATCGTTCTTGAGAGAATTGTTCAAAACTCAAACGCCAACGCCAGAGGAACAATTTTTCAGAAGTCCGTCCAACTACTCGCATATGCCGACGATATTGACATTATCGGAAGAACGCAGCGTGATGTCAAAGGCGCTTTTGTGAGTATTGCAACGGAGGCCGCGAAAATGGGTTTAGCGGTAAACGAGGGTAATACCAAATATATGCTGTCAACGGGAAAGGACACCCAACACCGACGTCTCGGTCAGAACGTCACGGCAGACAGATATAACTTTGAGGAAGTTAAAAACTTTGTCTACCTAGGAACCGCTATCAACTCAGTCAACGACACCAGCGCTGAAATCAAACGAAGAATAACTCTTGCCAATCGGTGCTTCTTTGGGCTAAGAAAGCAATTGGTGAACAAAGCCCTCTCTCGAACAACCAAGGTAAAGCTCTACAAGACCTTAATCGTCCCAGTCTTGCTATACGGCGCGGAGGCATGGACTCTTTCAAGAGCGGAGGAAGCAGCTCTTGGTTGCTTCGAGAGGAAAATTCTTCGGGTGATTTTCGGTCCCGTCGGCATACATGGTGAGTGGAGGAGGAGATACAACGACGAGCTATACGGGCTGTTCAGCGACATCGACTTAGCCAGAAGAGTGAAGATCCAACGATTGAGATGGGTAGGTCATGTAGAGCGGATGGAAACCAATGCTCCGGCCCGAAAAGTCTTCGAATACACCCCCGAGGACCGGCGCAGTAGAGGTGGCGCACGCAAGTGGAAAGGGACCTCAACCAACTATGCGTGCGAAACTGGAGACAGCTAGCTAAAGATCGAGCTGGCTGGAGACGCTTGTTGGTTGAGGCACAGGTCCACCCCGGACTGTAGCGTCACCTTAAGTAAGTAAGTAAAAGTCTTCAACTGTTTTCAACTTTGAGTAAATTTGGCTGTTGCCTAACTTGCGGTATTCTTGGCAAGCTCAATGCTGAATAGAAGAGGTCGAGGTTCCTTGCAGCAGTCCAGCTTTGATACTTTTGCTTTGTGCACCACTGACCGCATCCTGGTATAGCACCCAGGAGTCTTAGTTCACTTTTGTGCCGTTGTGGCACCCTTGCATGGAAGCGAGGTGAAATGAATTAATCGAGAAAGGATAATTTTACAACTAACGCCAAGTGCTACTTCTGCATTTTTTAACTGATTCCAATTAAAATACATTGAAGACCAGACCGGACATGCCTTCATACCTCGCTTTTTTTTAAAAACAAGCTCTCACCAAAATTTGCCAAAATCTCTATATTTCAACTCAAACGCTTAAACATAATTTAATCACGACCACAGCTGACTCCTTACCAGCCACCTGATGCAGGCGACACTGGAAGGTATGACGGGCCCTTGAAGACCGTCGCGGGTCTCTCCGAGGGTCTGTCATAGACGTAGCCATTGCTCTGTGGCGTGGGCTGCGGTCTGCCAGCAGACGGCAAGGGCAAATATGACTGTCCTTTGAACGTCGACTTGGTCACAGCTGGCTTGTCGTAGTCAAAGCTTATCGCCGGCCGATCGTAGTGGTAGCCGGCGTTTTCTTGTGGCTCCGGTCTGGGGTATTGGTAGCCGTTCGAATTGAACTGAGGAACATCAGCCGATTCCTGTCGCGGCTTGTCGTACCGATAGCCTTGATTGGCGGGCTGTACGGCTGAGCTGACGTAGTGCGAGATGGCTATTTGCTCGGCAACGCTGCTTGGAGTCGGCGCAGGGCTTGGGTAGGAGTAGCCTTGCCCGGCTAGATGCGAGGTCAGGGCCTGAAAGGCTTGGCCAGGGTTTTGGTACTGATACCCGCCCTGGGTGCGCACTTGATTGGGGGTGTCCTGGAAAGCCTGATTCGAGGGCTGCTGGTACTGGTATCCGTTTGAGGAGGAGCTCTGCTGTGCATTGTTGTAGCTGTAGCCGGACTTGGTCGCTTCTGGTGGCGCCACAGTTGGCAGGAAGAAGGACGGCCTGGCCAGGGCAGCTTCGTGAATGTATCTCAAACTGTGGCTGGGATTTGGTGTCGGTGAAGCTGCAAAGTCGCGCTGGCCGGCATTATCGGCGCCTTGCCCTTGCTGTTGGGAATAACCTTGTGAACTGCTATATCCTTGAGGCTGGATGTTCCCGGTGGCCCCCAGTGACTTGTGGAACACCCGAATGTCTTTCATTCGCTGATGGGCGTGCGCCTGTTGTCCGCCAGAGTACGAGTACCCACTCGACTGGGCCCCGTGAGCTGCCTGCTTCGTCACTGTGATGTGATGGCCATTGCTGTGCCCAGAAATACTGCCCGCATGGAGCCCGTGGCCAGTAGACTCGTGTGCAAGAACCGCCTTCAGGATGGTGTTCAAGCCACCACCCTGCGACGCAGCCTTGTAGTCATATCCAGCACTCGGTTGCCCGGAGCACGATGCCGATGAAGCGGCCAGGCACACCAGCAGACACAGCAGAACCTGCAACAAGAGCAAACATCAGCACTCGCCGCTCACTGGCGCGCACCCAGTAACTCACCTTGCCGTCTCCAAATGTATCCATTGTTGGCAAACTAATAATCGATACACAACTGATCGTCTCGCCGTCCTAATGGTCGCTTTTATATCTTCAAAAGAGATTGGTAACACATTTTGCGAATCGCGCGACCCAGCCAAACGTGCCACGAAAGAAAGCGAAACGCGTTACAAAACACACGCGCACTGCGACGGAACGCGCCGAGCACCCAGAGCATCAAAACACGGTTGATTGATGTACTACGCGCTCTCGAGTGTTCCCATTTGAAGTGCCATTCTGACCCGTTTTTGAAAAGGCTCTTCGGTGGAACACACATCTCGAGTGGCTGCCATCGAACAGATGAGCCGAGTGATATAAGCGAATCCATTACTAATCGGCAGTGGGTACACTCCTGTGCTCCTATGCGCCCCGTGGACATGTGGGCCGAGGGAAAAGAGAAGAAAGTGGAACCGACCCGTCTTGGAGTGGCTCGCTGAACAGAAGAGAAAAGGATGCAGAACAACTTCCGTAGGCAGCGCGACGATAGAAGTGATGTAATTGGAATGTTATTGACATCTGAAGATCGCCCGTTCCGATGAGTCATCGAGTGTGAAGGTGTTCGAGGCGAATTTTCGACGATGGGGCCTGTTAGATGATGATTATGACTTTTTTTCTGTTTAAGTTGGTTGACATCATTCGCCCGAACTGGAGTCATTATTCATAGGAACGATTAGCCCTTTGGTGGCGTAACGAGTCCGCACGTCGCCGAGGGCTTGTGGCGTAATGGTTGGGTCGCCGCGAGAGATGGGCACTTCAGATGGGAGAGTGCAAGTGGAAGGAACTTCGGAAACAAAGTGACCGCCTGTTAAGAGGT